>PVJS01005296.1:0-64791 GCA_004027185.1 Glis glis | reverse complement strand
TCTCTGTCTCTGTCTCTGTCTCTCTCTGTCTCTCTCTCTCTCTCTCTCTCTCTCTCTCTACTTAGTGAGGCCCTCCGCAACTTCGTGAGACCCGGTTTCAAAATAAAGTATAAAAAATAGGGCCGGGGGTGTAGCGCGGAGGTAGAACACCCCTGGGTTCAATCCCCGGTACCACACAAAAAAAAAAGGGCTTGGGGTATAGCTCAGAGGTAGAATGCCCCTGGGTTCAATCCCCAGTATCACAAAAAAGGAAAGGAAATCAATAAAATGTGCATTAATACATTAAAAGAGCAAAAGCATACAAATTATTTTAATACAAAAACACTACTAAAGTCACAATAAATCACAATTTAAAAAACTTTTAGCAAACTAGAAATGAAACTGGATTTTTGTTTGTAAATCCTTAATCCAATGAATGGTATCTGCCAAAACCCGCAAATATCCACGATTCAGCATTGTACTGAAATTAACAAGATGTCCAACTATTTAGCATTATCCTGATGGTCTTAATGCAATAAGACAAGAAAATAAAATGTAAAGTTTGAGATTGATCAGAGAAACTTTCATCACTTACAGATGATATGATCTTTTATGTAGAAAACTCTTAAGACTACTTTAATGACATATCAAGACTGTATGTGTTCAAAAACAAATCTTCTGGAGTCTCTTAAACTTTACTTGTGAATATATTTTAAAAGGAGGAAATATTCCTTCAACAATGTTCCCAATTTTAAAAGAACATCACAATTCTTTTTTTCCCACATGCACTGTTATTGTGTTAATCACCATCCATTTCACTAATTTCCTAATCATGTTCCAGTCTTACTTTTGTTTTTTCTAAAATTCATATGGAAAAACAAAAGACTCAGAATAGCCAAAGCAGTCTTGAGCAATAAGAACCATGCTGGAGGCATCACAATATCTGATTTGAAATTATACTACAGAGCTGTAGTAACAAAAACAGCACAGTACTGGCACAGACAGACACATAGACCAGTGGAATGGAAAAGAAGATACAGAAACAAATCCTCACACTTATAGCCAGTTGATTTTTGACAAAAGAGCCAAAAACATATGCTGGAGAAAAGAAAGCCTTTTCAACAAGTGGTGATGGGAAAACTGGATATCCATATGTAGAATGAAATTATGCCCCAAACTCTCACCCTGTACAAGAGTCAACTCAAGATGGATCAAAGACCTAGAAATCAGACCAGAAACCTTCCAATTATTAGAAGAAAGCATAGGACCAACTCTGCAATATATAGGCAATGGTAGAGACTTCCTCAATAAGACTCCCAAAGCTCAGGAAATAAAACTGAGAATCAGTAAACGAGATGACATCAAGTTGAAAGGCTTCTGTGCAGCAAAGGAAACCATCAAGAGTCTGAAGAGAGAGTCTACTGAATGGGAGAAAATCTTTGCCAGCTATTTCTCTGATAGAGGACTAATATCTAGACTATATAAAGGACTTAAAAATCTTAACAGTAAAATAAATTAATTGATTAATTAATTAATTAGTTAATAGCCCAGCTGGGCATGGTGGTGCATGCCTTTAATCCCTTTATTTGGGAGGCTGAGACAGGAAGATTGCAGTTTCCAGACCAGCCTCAGCAATTTATTGAGACTGTATTTAAAAAAAAAAAATGGGGCTGGAGGTATAGCTCAGAGGTAGACTGCTCCTGGGTTTAATCCCAGTACCACAAAAATAAACAAGCAACAAAAAACAAACAGCCCAGTCAAAAAATGAGTAATTGAACTGAATAGACACTTCTCAAAGGAAGAAATACAAATGACCAATAAATATTTGCAAAAAAATTCATATCATTAGCAATCAGGGAGATGCAAATCAAAACTATATTGAGATTCCATCTAACTCCAGTTAGAATGGCAATCATCAATAATACAAACAATAATAAATATTGGTGAGGATGTGGAGAAATAGGAACTCTTATACACTGTTGGTAGGAGTGTATTTAGTACAACCACTATGGAGATCAGTATGGAGGCTCCTCGAAATACTAGGAATGGAACCACCAAATGACCCAGATATACCACTCCTCAGTATCTTTCCAAAAGAATTAAAGTCAGAATAATATAGGGATATATGCATATACATGCTTATAGCAGCACAATTCACAATAGTCAGTTTATGAAACCAACCTAGGTGTCTGTCAATAGGTGAATGCATAACAAAAATGTGGTTCATACACAAAATAGAATTTTACTCAGCCATAAAGAACAAAATTATGCCATTTGCAGGAAAATGGATGTAACTAGAGAATATTGTGCTAAGTGAGATAGGCCAGTCTGAGAAAGTCACACTTCTTTTGCAGGCTGAGTTAGAGACAGAGAAGGGCTGTCCTAGCAGAGTCATCATCACCAAGGTGGTTGGTAAAATTAACTGACTTTGATAAACATAGAATATAACTTTAAGGGAACAGTTCTTTGCAATAATCATTCTTACAAATTTAGTTTACCATAATAATCATATTCCAGCCTCAAAATTATAAGTCAAGGATGAGTAGAACAAACAAAACAAATATTTGAATTTTGCAGGAAAGTTTTTTGGCCTTCTTAGCAAACGATGTAGGTAAAAACTCAATTTTGGCAAGATTCAGATTAAGAACAGATTTAACTTAAATTTCAATGTAATCAACTTGCAAATATTCACTGATCTTTTACTTACCACCTAAGAATACTTAATAACTAGCTGAGTATTTGTCTTCTGAAACTACTTAAATCAATATTCTACTTCTCAAGTTTTCTACTTAAATTGTCAACAAAAGCCTATACTTTTTATATTCCACTATTGTTTCTAGACATGTTTAAGAATATGGAGCTTAAAGTTCACTTTTTTATATATCAGAGAAACCATTTAAAGCTGTGAAGAGAGTTCAACAAATGTGCTAGATAAAAGATCAACATACAGAAATCAATGCAATTCCCATAAATTAGTAACAATCAATTTGAGAAAGGTCATAGACAAAATAAATTCAATATTTTCCATAGCAAAAAACAACTACAGTATAGCATTACTTAGAAATAGATATAACAAAAGATGGATATGATCTATGGAGAATTATTCATAGTTGTTACTGAAGGAAAAAAGGAAGACTTGAGTAAGAGAAGCAATATTATGACTGTGAAGGTTAATCTGGATTATCAACTTGATTAGACTAAGAGAACCTAGGATTAAGAGACTTTGAGGGCCAGGCCTGGTGGCGCACGCTTGTAATCCCAGTACTTGGGAGGCGGAGACAGGAGGATCCGGTCTCGCAGCCAGCCTCAGCTACTTAGTGAGGCCCTCCACAACTTTGTGAGACTCGGTTTCAAAATAAAGTATAAAAAAATAGGGCTGGGGATGTAGCGCGGAGGTAGAACGCCCCTGGGTTCAATCCCCGGTACCGCAAAAAAAAAAAAAAAAAAAAAGAGAGAGAGAGAGACTTTGAGGGCTGGGCATGGTGGCGCATGCCTGTAATCCCAGTACTTGGGTGGCTGAGATAGGAGGATCACAGGATCAAGGACAGCCTTAGCAATTAGTGGGACTTTCAGCAACCTGGAGAGACCCTGTTTCAAAACAAAAAATAAAATAAAAGTGCTGGTAGTGTAACTTGAAGATAGAATCCTCCTGCTTTCAATCCATAGTACCTTCATGGGATGAGATGACTGGCATGTGGAACAGCAAATTGAAGGGGAAGTCCCATCCTGAATGTGGGCAGCACTGTCCAATAGTCAGGGGACCCTGATGGAACAAAGCTCAGAAGAAAGAGGAAGTGGCCTGAAGGTAAACTTGATTCTTCCTGAGTGGGTGGGTCTATTGCTCTTGCTGGTCTCACCTGAGGACAGTGGGCTCCAGCTCCTTCACTCTTCCAATGTGGACTCTCACCAAAGATTCTACAGGGAGTTTCCTGGCCTGTGTCTTCACTGGGGCTGCATCATTGGTCCCTCAGGTTCTGAGGCTTCTTTGATCACCTACTGGTTCCTCTGACTCTCTGGTGTACAGATGGCTATTATGGAACTATGCAGCCTTTGAGCATGTGAAACAATTCGATAAATCCCCTTTTATAATATACATATCATATGGGTTCTGATCCTCTTAAGAACCTTGACTATTACAGTGACCCTCAAAAAACATGCCTAAGTCTAAACCCCAGTACCTGGCTGGAAATGTGACTTTATTTGGAAACAGGGTCATTGTAGATTTATTTAATTATGATGAAGTCATACTAGAGTAGGGTAGACCCTTAATCCGGTATAACTCATGTCTTTTTAAGAAGAGGAGAAAGAGAGGGAGGAAGGTGGCTTGTGAAGCCGTGGACCTGGGGAGGATGAAGGCTTTGTGAAGGTGAAGGTGAGGTGACCAGAAGCTAAAGGGAAGAAGGATCCTCCTCTGGAGGCTTCCGAGGAAGCATGGCCCTGCCAACATCTTGTCTGGGACTTCCAGCTTCCCAAACTGTGGGACAATACATTTCTGTTGTTTAAGCCCCACAGTGAGTGGTACTTTGTTAGTGCAGCCGTAGGACACTAATACAAGCATTGTTGGTGAAATGAAGACCTTGATAGCATAAAGATTCATTCTTTCATTCAAATATGTATTGAGCTTTTATGTATTTACAATACATAAAATAGAAGACTTGCATTCAACCATTACCCTTCATAATTCTGTAGGGAATTCTCCAGAAAACAAGACACTAAAATCTCTGTCTTCAAGGAATTTCCATTGTAGATGGTAATTTGAAAAACTGATTCTAGGTGGGGCCTGGTGATGCTAGCCTGTAATCCCAGTACTTGGGAGGCTGAGACAGGAGGATCACAGGTTTGAGGCTAGCCTCAGCAACTTAGAAATATCCTGTTTCAAAATAAAAAAAATTAATAAAAGGGCTGGGGGCAGGGGGAGCTTGCCCCTGGGTTTAGCTTCCAGTACCTAAAAGAAAAACTGATTCTAAAATGTATGCGGAAGAGTTGAGTTCCATAAAAAGGATAGATATAAAAGTAGAGTTATACATAAAAACATATGCTTTTATTGCTATAAGAGTAGACAAATAAATAAATGAAGCACAACAGAAAACTAGAAACAAATTCATGTGCATATGGGAACTTGACATGTGATAGATGTGGGATTATTAATCAGTAAGGGAGAGGTGAACTACTTGGTAAATGAGGTTGAAACAATTGATTATACCTGATGAAAGACAGACACATATAACTTAAAATACACCATTTAAATTCATTAGGAGAAAATATGGCAGATTATTTTTAGGACATTTACATGAGAAGAGATTTTCTTCACACACACATACACCAAAAAACTTTTGACTATAAATTTAAAAGTCTATGCCAAAAGACAGCACAAAGTTCAAAGACATGAGCAGACAGGGGAAGTATTTACAATACATAAAATAGAAGACTTGCATATAAAAATATGCAATATAAAAATATAAAATAACTTTTATATTTTAAAATAAATATAAAAACTTAAAATAATATAAAAACTTTTATATTTAAATATAAAATAACTTTCAGCATATAAAAATAACTTCTACTAATCAATAAGAAGATAGCCCAATTTAAAAAAAAACAGCTGAAAGACTAGAATATATAATTCACAGAAGAGGAAATATATGAATTGAGGGTTAACTCAGTGATCAGGGAAATTCAAATTTTAAAGATACCATTTTACCCAATAGCTAAGGAAAATTTAAAAATACAATTGTAAATGTTGGAATAAGTATAGTGTATTGGTTTTCTGTTGTTTCCATAGCAAATTACACTAATTTAGTGGCTCAAATTTATTACTCATAATTCTGTAGGTCAGAAGTCCAACATGGGTCTCACTGGGCTAAAATCAAGGTATCTGCAGCAGGGCTGCATTGCTCTGTGGAGCCTCTCAGAGAGACACTTCCATGCTTATAATCCCAGTACTTGGGAGGCTGAGACAGAAGGATCACAGGTTCAAGGAAAGCCTCAGCAAATAATGAGACTCTCATCGGCCTAATGAGATCCTGTTTCAAAATGAAAATTATATAGGTCTGAGGGTGTAGTTCAGAGGGAGAATGCCCCTGGGTTCAATCCCCAGTACCACAAAATAAAAGAGGGAGAGAGAGAGAGAGATTTCCCTTGTCTCCTCTAGCTTGAGCCTCTCTCCTTTGTCCTTGCACATAGCTTCTCCCTTTAAGAATGAGCAATAGCAAATCAAATTCTTCTCACACTGCCATCTTTCTCTGAACACAGCCCAGAAAGGTCTCTACTTTTAAAGACTAATGTGATTGGATTGGTCCCACTTGAGTAATCTTGGATCATTTCCCCATTTCGAGGTTAACTGATAAGCAACCTTGGTTGCATCTTCAACTACCTTATTTTGGGTTTAGTGCAGTGTGTGTGTGTGTGTGTGTGTGTGTGTGTGTGTGTGTGTGTACGTACAGTGAAACCAAAATCAAGACACAAAAATACCCATTATCCCTTAAAGTATCCTTGTGTTCTTTTATAATACTTTTCTCCCACCCTCCCACTCCTACCTTTTCCCTCTCTAGACAATCATTGATCTGCTTTCAGTCACTGACAATTCATTTGCAATTTCTAGAATGTTATATAAATGGAATCATTCAGTATGTACTCTTTTTTGTCTGTCTTCTTTTGCACAGCATAATTTGTGATTCGTCATGTTGTATGAATCAATTGTTCTTTCCTTTAAATTGCTGAGCCTTTTTTCATGGAATACCACACTTGTTTATGCATTCATAGATTGGTGGATATTTGGGTTTTCCCAATTTTTATCTGTTACAAATAAAATATCTATGATTATTCATGTACATGTCTTTTTATGGGCATATGCTTTTATTTCTCTTTGGTAAATACCTAGCAATAAAATAACTGAATCATATGGTAGGTATATGGTTAGCTTTTCAAGGAATTTCCAAACAGTTCTCCAAACCGGTTGTATAATTTGACATTCTCAATAGCAGTTTATGAGAATTCAAGTTTCTCCATATCCTGTCCAACACTTTGTATATATGGTATGGCTAGCCTTTTTAATTTCAACCATTCAACAGATGTGTGCTTCATTGTAATTTGAATTTGTACTTCCCTAATGACAAATGATGTTGACTTGAATCCTTTTAAATTTACTGAAACTTGTATGGTCCAGAATATAATCTGTCTTGGTAAATGTTCCGTGTCCACTTGAAAGGAATGCGTTTTTAAGGTTTGGCTCTGGAATGTCCTCCAAAAGCTCATGTGTTGAGGACTTTGTCCTCAGTGCAGTGATGTTCAGAGGTGATTGAATCAGGAGGGATCTAATCTCATTAATGGATTAATCTACTGACAGATTCATAGTTTAATGGGTGGGAGGTGGTGGAAATTTAGGAGATGAGGCCTACTTAGAGGGAGTGAGTGGGTCCTTGTGACATGCTCTTGGGAGTTATATTTTCTCCCCCTTCCCCCTATTCTCTCTGCTTCCTGGCTGCAATGGGGTAAGCAGCTTTGCTCCACCATGTGTTCCCCATCATGATGTCCTGCATCACGACAGGCCCCAAAATGATGGAGCCAGCCAACCACATACTGAAATGTGTAAAATTGTGAGCTCAAAGAAATATTTCCTTCTTTAAGTTGATTTTCTCCTGTATTTTGTTAAGAGACAGAAATCTGACTGACATATGTGTCTTCTACTGTTATTAGCTGAGTGTTCTCTGACTGTCATTTAGGTTAAGATGAAAGCTAGTGTAGTCAGCCTTCTGTATTTGTAGATAAAGTAATTTTAATTGCATCTGTGCTGATTAAATATAGACTTTTTTCTCTTGTCATTATTCCCTAAACAATAGAGTACAATCACTGTTCATATAGTATTTACATTATATAAATTATTTTAAGTAATCTGGAGATGATTTAATGAATACAGTAAGATGTGCAAAAGCTTCCCCATTTTCTTCAAAGGATTTGAGCATTCATAGATTTTGATATTTGCAGGGGGCCTGGAGGTGGATTGCCCTGGAATCAATCCCCCAGAGATAGCAGTGGACAGCTGGATTGTTTATGTTACCTATACCTTACAGATTTTCTGTCTACTTGTTCTATCAATTATTGAGAGGAGATATTGAAATTGAGAGGGGATAGTAATTTTCAGATTATTTTTGTCAGTTTAATTATAATTCAGTTTTTGATTCAGGTACTTACAATGTCTGTTATTTTAGACACATAGATGTTTAAAATTATGTCCTCAAAACGAATTGACCCACTTATAATTATAAAGTGATCTTCTTTATCCCTGTTGATATTCTTCACAGTGAAATCTACTTTGATATTAATATAGCCATTCCATCTGTCTTTTGATTAGTGTTCACAGACACATCTTTTCCATCACTTTATTTTTAACCTATTTTTCTCATTATATTTAAAATGAATTTCTTGTTGGCCGCATATTGTTAGGTCTTACTTTATAAAATCTGATTTGACTATCTTTGCCTTTTAACTGGAATATGCCAATTATTTAATGTGATTATCGACATGGATAAATTTAAATCCACCTTCGTGCTATTTTTTTGCATCTGTTCTTTTGTTCTTCCTTTTTCTTCCTTTAAAGCCTTCTTTTACTTATTTTATGATTCCATTTTATCTTTCCAATTGGCTTTCTAGCTAAAACTATTTGTTTTGTTATTTTTGTGCATGTGGTTGCTTTAGAGTTTATAGAACGTTTAATTTCTTTCTCAGTATGTTTTAAAGTGGTACCATACCACTTTACAGACTGTAGAAGAACCTTCCAGGAGCATCCTTCCATTTTTTTTCCTTCCTGGAGTTTGTACTCTCTTTGTCAAATATGTTACCTCTGTTTTAGTTATAGTATTTTTATTGCATTGTTATTACTGTTGTTTGGTCAATTCTCTTTTAAAGATACTTAAATAATTTAAAAAATATTCTGCATTTGCCCATGGGTTTGCTATTTCTGGTGTTCTTCATTCCATTGAACAGGAAAAAATTTTCATCTGGTATCATTTGCCTTCCTGCTGAGAGATGGTCTTTAACGTTTCTCATAGTGCATATTTACTGTTAATGAACATTTTCAGCTTTGAAGGTCTGAAAATGTTTTCGTTTTGCCTTTAAGTTGAAAAGATATTTTCCCCAGTGCTTTAAAGAAGCCAATCCAGTTTCTTTTAACCTGCATTTTTTTCAACAAGTAACCTGATATCATGCTCATTTTTGTTCTTCTCTACATAGGTATCATTTTCCCTCTCTGGTCACTTCTAAGATCTTTTTGTCACTAGTATTGAACCATTTGATTATGATGTGTCTTGGTGTCATTGTCTTCATGTTTCCTGTGCTTGGGACTCATTGAGCCTCTTAGATTTGTGGCTTATAGTGTTCATCAAATTGGAAAACACATTGGTCATTGTTTCTTCAAATATGATTTTGGCTTACTACCCTTCTCTGGCAACTCCAATTGTATGTTCATTAGGCTGCTTAGAGTTGTCCCATAGCTCACTTATGCCCATTCTCACATTACTTTAGTTTTATTTTCTATTAGTGTTCCATTTTGTTCCATTAGCTTTTATTGCTAATCTTCAAATACACTAATCTTTTCTTCTGCTATGTCTAATTTGCTATTAGCCCCAAGCAGTAAATGTTTCACCTAAAATCTTGTAGTTTTTTTTTAAAAAGGCTTGATTTGACTCTTTTTCAAAATATCTTCTATGTTTCTGCTCAACATATTCAATATTTCCTTTAGATTTTTTCCTATTCTATCTTTTTAACATATGGATTATAGTTATAAATACTCTTTTAACATTCTTACGTCATAATTGTAACATCTAGATTTATCCTGGGTCAGTTTCAATTGATTGGATAACTTCCTCATTATGACCCAAATTTTCCTGCTTCTTTACATGCCTGATAGTTCTTGATTGAAAGCCAGACATTGTTGATTTTACCTTGTTAAGTGCTAGATATTTCATATATAATTTTTTTTTACACTGAGGATTGAGCCCAGGAACATTCTACCTCTGAGCTACATCTTCAGACCTTTTTATTTTTAGTTTTGAAACAGGGACTTGCTAAATTGCCAAGGCTGGCCTTAAACCTGAGATCTCCTGTCTCAGCCTCCCAAGTACTGGGATTACAGGAGTGTTCCACCACATCTGGCTCCCTATATATTATTGTGTATGTGTGTATGTGTGGTACTAAGGATGGAATCCAGAAGTATACCTCTGGCTCACACCCCCAGCCCTATTTTTTATTTTGAAATAGGGTCTCAGTTGCTGAGGGCCTCACTAAATTGCTGAGGCTGGCCTAAAATCTACAATCCTCCTATCTCAGCCTGCCAAGTACTGGGATTACAGACATGGGCCACCACACACCTGACTTCCTATATATTCTTGATATTTCTTTTTGAGATATAGTTAATGTACTTGAACACAGATTAATGCTTTCTGCTCTTGCTTTTAAGATTTATTAGATGGGCCCAGAGCAGTATTAATTTCATGACTCTTCTGAATATTTAACCTAATGCCTATGAATTGTAAGATGTTCCAATCTGTCTGGGGGAACAGGTGCCATTCCAAGACCTATGTGATCTCCGGGTGCTGTTCCTCTGCATCCTTGTGTGCCTTCCTTCTCTTGAACTTTGATATTTCCTCACGGGCATGTACTGATCAGTCCTCTGCTGAATTCTTAAGTGGGACCCCTGTAAATCTCAAGAGTTCTCTGTGTGCAGCTTGTTCCTCTCCTGCCGTCTGTCCTGTTAACTCTAGCCACCTTTTCCTCCCTAGGTTCTCAACTTCATCTTAAATCAGGGAACTCTATGCCTGGATCCCTGCACTATGGCTTAGAAACTCTCCTGAGGCTGAAAACTAGGGCAATCTTTGGGTTCAATTCACTTGTTTCCTGTCTTTCAGGGACGACTGTCCCTTGTTGCCTGATGTTTAACATCTTGGAAATTACTGTTTCGTTCTATTTTTCTCCTATTTTTAGTTGTTTCAGGTAGGAAGGTAAATCCAGTTCATGGTACTGTACCTTGGCTGGAAGCATAAGTCTCTCTGTTCCACTTTAGGGAAAGAAAACATTCTAGTCAATTTAAATGAAATGACAATATGCAATTGGATAGTTGAAATGTGGTAATTTGGAGTATTCTATAGCATTTAAAAGAAATGAAAGACACTGACTTGTTTAAATCTGAAACTCTAATAATGAGAGAAAAATAAGGTTGTAGCATAAAATTTACATGATGATCCATGGAGCTAAATTTTAAAACCATATAAACAATATTAGCTTATTATTATGGGTTTAAATACATAATATTTGGCAAGTATAACAAGTGAATAGAAAGGATGAATATAGGTCAAGTGAACTGTGCTGCTGTCTGGGGTGGGGGGTATACAATGGGAATGGTCAGTAAAGGGTACTTTGCTTCAACAACAACAAAAACACTAAGCAAATATGACATAACAGTCCCATCTTCTTTGGGAAGCTAAATAAGCAGTTGAATCCAGCCACATAAATGAATGAAGTATTGTGCCAGAGGAGAGGTATATTTGTTAGACAGGAATGGATTTTGTTTAGGGGCCGATAATCTGGTTGGAAATGGATCAAGGTTCTTATTTTGAAGAAACATTTGCATGGAACCCTATTTTGCTTTGTTTTATGGTATCTGTAGCAGATCAATAAAAGGAGTAGCATTATCTCAATGATAAAATATCAATTGTCCTTGTCAAATAATAGTTTCTTTTTAAGATTTGGAGTGGGTCTGAGGAGGATGATGGAGATGGGGCTGAGGGCCCCCAGCTATCCTTTAACATTGCAGCTGACTACAGGTGGATCAAGTGTTCTGGGGAGATAGGCACTGGAGACAGACATAACCATGAGACTTCAGAAGGAAAGGGGAAGGCAAGAAGATTAAGAGAGATTTACGGACTAATGGCTGGCAACTCAGGATAGATCCTTCTTTCGTATGTGGCTCCTTTCCCTTCAGCTCTCAGAGAGACAGACTCAGGGTAACACATTTAGCTCAGAGTAGGCAAGAAATGCTCCCCATGGGCAGAAAGGAACCCAGGGCTGTGTTAACCTCATCACAGATCATTTAAGAAGTGGGAGTCCCAGGAGGCAAGCAAAGAGAAGGCTTCTCCAACTGAAACTAAATATTCTTTTTATTCTTTGTTTCTAACCATAGCACAATGTTTTATGTTCAAGTCGATGGTGTCTAATTAGACAACATGAGCCTGAGGCTCCACTTAAACTGATCTCTCTCAGCCAGCAGCATCTTAGTGATGTGTAGAAACCACCAGCTAGTGAGAAGAGTTTTATTTTTAAAATTTCAGGAACTGAGGTCATTGAAACAGTAATGAATTCACTAATTCCATCTGTATTGATTGAGTACCTCCTACATGGCCACCACTCCTTTTCTGGGCAGCATTAGGACTTTATGGTAAATAAAATGCTTGGCCATTTGGTAACATATGCACCATGAGCTGATTCTTATCAATTTTTTGCTAGGAAGGTGTCACAGGGGACAAGGGACCTGGAGAACTGTGCAATTTTTGGATAAAGGAAAACCTAAACTTTTTTCTCCTTAAAACCTTTGCCTAGAGCTTTCTGACAGCTTTCTTGGAAAAATCATCTTTGTATAAAAACAGAGTAGTAAGTTGAAGTTACAAGATTCCACAAAGCCCACTCTGTCTCCTAAAGTCACATGCCCAACTTGCCAAGTCACCCCAGTGTGGGGACAAAAATAGACATAATATCTGTCATCTGCTAGGATTTCCCTGCCTCTGCATCTTTGGGAGTTCTGGCCCCATTATTTTACCTCCTCAATAGTTGCATGAGTCCATAGAGGATGTCTTAGAGGTCTCACAAAGGTTTTGCAGGCTGGACCTGTTGATAAGCCATTATCCCCATAGCCTTCATCTGGAGCTGTTGCTTTAGTCTTGTGTCTGACTAGGTTAAAGGCCACCACTGGAGCTTTTACTGGCCCAAGGCCCCATCTCTCATGCTACAGAAACTTCTATGAGTGCTTCAATGCTTAGGTAAACCCAGGTCAGGTATAATTGGAGTTGTGTTGCATGATTATGATCATCATCATTGTGGTTGTCGTCATTTTCATCATCATCATCATCATCATCATCATTATCATTATCATTATCATGATCATCTTGACTCTTCTTTTAGTAATAGTCTTCATACCCCAGAGCTCAGGCATAGATTCCTGAGGGCAGATGCAGGCCTGTTGTCAGAGTCTCTCCACCCTTCTGGTTCCAAAAAAAATCATCTCTTTTCTTTGGGAAAGCTATTCCCAAGAAGCTCTCAGTTCCTCATAAGTAGACCCCTCATGGCCCTGAGGATCCTTCAAGATGTCTATATATGTCCACATATTGAACTGAACACAATTTAACATGTCTACGGTTTGAATTTGTCCCCAAAACTTCATATGTTCATATGAAACAATCTGTGATGCAATGGTGTTGAGAGGTAAGACCTGTAAGAGGAGATTAAGGGCTCTTTGGAATTGTCATTACTGTGAGAGTGAGTTTGCTGTGAAAGTGAGTTCAGTCCCCTTGCTCCCTCTCTTGTATGTTCTCTCACCAGATGATGCCTTCTACTATGTCACGATGCAGCACAAGGACTGTTGGCCAATGTGGACCCTTGATCTTGGACTTCTCAGCCTTCAGAACCATGAACCTATTCGGTTTATGGTATTCTGTTATAGCTTCACAAAATGGACCAAGACAAATGTTATGCTCAACTGTTAAGTTATTAAAATGCTTTAATAAGAAAAGATGCTCACTAGGGATGACCTCTGATACTGGTGTCTTTGAGATTGGAGAAAAGAATGATTCTCAGAGTTGGCAGAAAATCATTGAAGCTGGAGGAAAGGATAGGGCTAGGGTTGGAAAGGAAAGAATCAATGGGTAAGGAAGTTGGCAGGGCTGATTTAGAGGACAAATGCAGAATATTAAAAATAAAATTCCATACCCTTGTTCCTGTGCCTCTTCCCCCCTCCTTTCTCCCACCTGCTGAAGCATTTCCCCACTGCGCCCATCGAGTCAGACTCTTCCCCACATGAACTTTCTCCTTCAGACTCCTTCCCATCCAAACTCCTGTTGACTCTGGGCCTTCCAACAGCTTTCAATGATAAGGGGGAAAACTCGATTAATGATTAAAGAAGCCAAATTATGGAACCAACCTCGGCGAACCTCAACAGATGAATGGATGAAGAAAATTGGTATATACACACAATGGGGTTTTACTCAGCCATAAAGAAGAACAAATTCATGTCATTTTCAGGAAAATGGATGGAACTAGAGAACATTATGCTAGGTGAGATCAGTCAGTCTTAGAAAGTCAAGGGATGTATGTTTTCTTTCATATGTGGAAGCTACAGAGAAAATAGGAAAGAAAAAGAACTTCATGTTAATAAGACGTGGGACTGGTAGAATAGTGGAAGGGGATGAAGGAGTGAGAAGAGAAGGGGGTAAAGGAGGCTCGAGGAAGGAAACAGACCAAATATGATATATAGATATATGATATATAGCTATCTCCATTTATGAAGATATAACTAATAACCTTACTACTATATATAGAGATGGAGGAGGAAGTTGGTGAGATGGGCTTAGGAGGGAACCATACCAAGAGATGTTGTGTGCATATATGAATATATCACTTTGTATAATTATATTGCACCAGTAAAATTCAATCAATCAATAAAAATAAAACTAGGTGAGCAGCTCCACTTCTGGGTCTATATCCAAAGGAAATAAAATAAGGTTGTTGAAGAGGGAAAAAAAGGCACCCCCCCAGGAGGCAGGGGCTGGGGTAATTTCAGTACAGCAGCAGGCCCATGGGAAGCCAGTGGTACATCTTGAAATGTTTCTGAGCAGGTGCTTGGAAACTCTGATCTGCCTGCCATGGCCCCCTTCCTTCAGCAGGCCTTGCCCTGGGACTCTCCTGTGGCCTGCTCCCCAGCATGGGCATCCATGCTGAGCACAGTTTTAGGGGATTATGCAAAGCTGATTGCACTCTACAGGAAAAGCCTATAAATGTTGTTATTTATTCTCTTAAATAACACCTCTTATACATCCTAAGTGCTTTGAAGATATGCAGAAACCACACAGCAGGTTCTAGGGGCCCAAGCAATTCGTTATCATCTTTAATTTTTTTCATAACAACTGCTTATAATAATCCCTTGAGAAGCTAAAATACAATCAGCTTCCTGGTAGAATTAGCTGCATTACCTGCAGCACAATGTGGATTGCTTGGTTCAGTGCTGAGCCTGCTTGGTTTAGTAGGATTGACCAAGGGCGTGGGCAGAAGCTAGGACTTGGGGGAAAGTGAGGATTAAAATACATCTCTTAATGGCCCCAATGTCTTTGTCCAAGTAGAAGAAATAGTCTCTGCTCTCCAGGGGTCCTCCTCAGGGTCTTCCCTGGATTATTAGAATATTATGGATGCCCTTCACCATTCTCTTGGAGGGTGTATAGTGATGATAATTTTTAAAACCTTTTTAAAAGTACAACAAGCCATAAAGGAAATGGCTATCCTAGGAAGCTTTTCTTGACCCTCTCAATGGACTGGTCCACCTCCTAGGGTAAGCTTATAAGGATGACAAAAATGATAAATAGTCAAATAGTCTTGACTCAGAGTAGGTCGTTGAAAATATTAGTTGGTCTTTCCCATCCTCGCCTTAGGAGGATCCCCATTCTATTTAATGATAGTACAACATCACCATGCCTCTACTGACCTTACAAAGCCAGCCTCCCTGCTGGGCGTGTTGACACATGCCTGTAATCCCAGTACTTGGGAGGCTGAGAGAGGAGGATCACAGGTTCTAGGCCAGCCTCAGCACTTTAGTGAGACACTCAGTAACTTAGCAAGAACCTATTTCAAAATAAAAAGTGCTGGGGGTGTAGCTCACAGATAAAATAGCCCTGGGTTCAATCCCCAGTACCAAAAGCAAGCAAGCAAACAACAACATAAAAAATCAGCCTCCAAATTTCTTTATACTTAACTTTCACTGGATGTTTATACTCAATTAGCTTTACCAGGGAGTCTGGGACCTCAGAATCTGGGTCCCTGAGGACCTATTGCAAGTTCCTGTGCAAAACACCTTATGGATTTGAGGTGCATAAATGAATGAAAAAATGATGTATCCTCTCAACTGTTGCAGGCAAACATCCAGGGAGAACATATATAGATGATCCACATGGAATATTCTACTAAGTGGATGATGAATGATGCTGTTGCCAATATGGTTATATCAAAATGATCGCTGATACTGATGTGAGTCTGCTAAATTATAGGGTGGTGTGGGAAGGTCTGGTAGGTAAGTTTGAGTCCATGGAAAGGAAATAGGAAACAGAGCAGATTTGAAGGAGAACAAGAGAAGGCAAATAAGAAGAAGAGCTAATTTGCTCTAGTTCCTCTATACACCAGGCTTCCAAATAACTGATCTAATTTAAACCTCATGAAAAAAATTATAGATAAGGAATAGAAGCATGAGCAACTTGCTTGGAGTCATATATCTTGGAAGCAGGGGAGTTGTTAGAATTCCAATCCAGGTCTGTTTAATCTCAGAGCCAATGACCTTACCCATTCTGGGTATTTAAGACCAGATGAAAAAGTAGTAGGAGCTCTTTTTAAGGTTGAGCCTTAATAGGTGGCTAGGATTTGAGCAGGTGAAGGCAAAAGGGATGTTTGAGGTGGAGGCAAGGTCAGAGTCAAAGTAGAGAGGTGGGCAGCACAGGGTGTGTTTGGCACATGATGGAAAGACCCGTTTAGTTGAGATGCAGAATGATTTCTTATCTATAATATGAACATTGATATTTTAGGCTTCTATGGAGTGGAAATAACACTGAAAAGGCTATTCTAAGGATTGAATGAGATGAAATACCTGGTAGACACCCTGGCACTCAATAAATGGCAGTTCATTCATCTGTTCAACAAATATTTCCTAAATGTCTACTATATATCAGGCAAAGAGAGAGACCTGTCTAGACTGAACTAATCCAGTCCTCACCTTTGTGAAGTTTATATTCAAGTAGGGAAGAATGACATTAGATCATGTATCCCACAGTTTAATAGCAATAGTGATAAGGGTTTCAAAGAGAAGTATAGAGTATTATAACCTTTTATTAAAAAAAGAAGATGAGCTTAGGAGGATAAATGGGAATTACCTAGGCAAAGTGAGCATATGTGCATTCATCTGTGTGTATAGGTCATATTAGAGATTATTTTGAGCAATGAAATGCCATGAAGGTTTTAGCAGAGGAGTAACATGATCATGATCTGACATGATCAGATATTATAACTACTAAACTAGCCAGGCGTGGTGGCGCATGCTTGTAATCCCAGTACTTGGGAGGCTGAGACAGGAGGATCCAGGTTCGCGGCCAGCCTCGGCTACTTAGTGAGGTCCTCCGCAACTTAGTGAGACCCTGTTTCAAAATAAAGAATAAAAAATAGGGCTGGGGGTGTAGCTCGGAGGTAGAATGCCTCTGAGTTCAATCCCCAGTACCACAAAAAAAAACTACTAAACTGAGTGAGAATTACTAGCTCTCTAGGGGATCACTGCAAATGTTTGAGCAACAGTGATACTATCCCCAGAGCAAGTTTTAATAAACTTATTCCTGGAGCTGCATGCATGTATACATGGCAGGGAGCGAGACTGAGGCCCAGGGGTCAGTTGGGAGCCCTTACCAAGGCATGAGCTGATAACAGTCTGAACAAAACTGGGCAATTGAAACGGACAGGGAGAAACAAATACATGCAAGACACATTTTAAAGGAAGGAATGGCAAGATTTTGAGCTTTATTAAAAGTAGGAGCCAGGTGTGGTGGCACACACTTGTAATCCCAGTACTTGGGAGGCTGAGACAGGAGGATCACAGGTTCGAGGCCAGCCTCAGCAATGCAAGGCCCTCCGCAACTTAATGGGACCCTACTTTGAAGTAAAAAATAAAACAGGGCTGGGGGTGTATCTCAGAGGTAGAATGCCACTAGGTTCAATTCTTAGTACCAAAAAGAAAAAAAAGTAGGAGATGCAGAGAAGGGAAGCATAAACGACAACCAGGAAGTTTCAGACCTGGAGAGTTGTAAGAATGAGGGAGTCACAGAAGGAAGAGCTGCCTTAAGGAGGAAGATGTGTGACTTCCATTTTCAACATGTCAAGTCTGAGATGGCAGCATGTGTCAAAGGTGGAGGTGGGGACAGAGGAGTGAACATGGTCAATTAGGGAAAGACACTGAGGCACGGCACATCAAGGACCACTCCCACCAGGGTGGAAGAGGCAGAAAGGCATTCAAAGAGCAAGCGGAGAGGGGCGCAGAGGCACGAACCAGGGAGGCTGGTGGGACATGAAGGTGGGCAGATGTTGTCAGAGCCCACCGAGGCAAGGCAGAGAAGCAGGGGACTGACACTGTGGATGGAACCCTGAATCCCCACTGCACTCCTGGAGATCCCTGTTCTCGTGGGGCCTGGCCCTTCTGAGCTCCAGGCCCTCAAGATGAGTGTCGGCGAGGAATGCTGTTCTGGCTAGGAGGGAACGCAGGGTTGCCTACATAGTTTTCAGGGCCCAGTGCAAAATAAAAATATGGAGTTCCTTGTTCAAAATATAGGGAAAAGGTACAATATAAATATTATAAAATAAATAAATAAATATTATAACATATAAAACTTTACCATGTTTTTCTGGTCTTTCAACCTGCTCTGATACTTTGAAAAATGTTGCTTAGCCAGGCGTGGTGGCGCACGCTTGTAATCCCAGTTCTTGGGAGGCTGAGACCAGAGGATGGGGTTCACGGCCAGCCTCAGCTACTTAGTGAGGCCCTCCGCAACTTAGTGAGACTGTGTTTCAAAATATAGAATAAAAAATAGGGCTGGGTGTGTAGCTCAGAGGTAGAATGCCCTGGGTTCAATCCCCAGTACTGCAAAAAAAAAAAAAAAGAAAGAGAAAGAACGAAGAAAGAAAGAAGGAAGGAAGGAAGGAAGGAAGGGAGGAAGGGAGGAAGGGAGGAAGGGAGGAAGGGAGGAAGGGAGAAAGGGAGAAAGGGAGAAAGGGAGAAAGGAAGAAAGAAAGAAAAGAAAGAAAGAAAGAAAGAAAGAAAGAAAGAAAGAAAGAAAGAAAGAACATTGCTTAATGTTGCAGTCTCTCAGGCATGGGGCTTCTGCTAGCAAGCACACCCTCACTGGTGCCCGGGCCCCACCCTGAGGTGATGTGTTGTACAGGCCTGTGTTGCTGCTGGACCATGGTACAGGGCCCCAGCCAGGAACAGTCAAGCCAGGCATCTTCTTCCTGACTCACAGAGGGTGGGTGACTCCAGAGAGATAACAACCTCTGCATCAGGGCATCAGAACCTGGATCACAGATGGGCAGCCCCCTACCCAGTGTACCCCCTGGAGTACCAAATCCTCCCTCCCCAGTGCACCATGGTGCTGCCAGCCCGGGACAGGGTTAGTTGTCTGGCCTTTAGCAGTTGCAAGGCCTGCTGGCCCAAACCTACCCTGCCTGTGCCTGCACCCATCCTCCTGCCAGGGGTAGAGCGGAGGGTGGTAATGGTTGCTGGGTGGGGAGGAGAAGGGAGGCCTGGCAGAACCCAGGTGCCAGGGTTTGGTGGTAGATGGTGGACAAACCTTGGTTTGTGTCCCAATGTCCCATCAGATTTCACTTACAAGGCAGAAATGCAATACTAAAACGGAGAAGAGTGTGAAGAGACCAATAGCCAAGTGTTAAACTGCAAGCAAGCGGCCCATGTGCTATCAAGCTGGTCCCCGGTGAAAGGCCGCCTCAGAGGCACAGTTGCTGAGGAGGTATTTGGGAGCCTGTCTTTCTCTCTGCTAGCCCTTGGTGCTCTCTTATGTCTTTCCAGTGGTCTACGTGAATACCTCCCACTCCCAGCACAGGCAAGGCTGTTTGAAGAGGTGGGCTGCGCCAGGCGTGGTGGCGCACACTTGTAATCCCAGTACTTTGGGAGGCGGAGACCGGAAGATCCGGGTTCGCGGCCAGCCTCAGCTCTCTCGCTCTCTCTCTCCCTGTCTGTCTGTCTCTCTCTTTCTCTCTCCTTAGTGAGGCCCTCCGCAACTTCGTGAGACCCAGTTTCAAAATAAAAGTATAAAAAATAGGGCCGGGGCATAGCGCAGAGGTAGAATGCCCCTGCGTTCAATCCCCGGTACTGCAAAAAAAAAAAAAAGAAGAGGTGGGCTGCTCTCTCTTCCACCCTCCCTCCTCATTCTCTCTCCTTCCTAATGCCAGGCCCACACAGGCTCAGGGCATGAGCAGCTCTAGTGCAGTCTTTATTAGGTTTCCAGCTTCCTGTCATGACAGCCAAGCCCCACAGGAACAAGAGGAAATCGCAATCGATTCTTTATCAACCAGAGTCCGGACGTGGACTCCGTTGCTGAGGGAGGCAGACAGGAGTGCTGGTCTGATGCAGTGGCCTCAGAGCTACAGGAGAGGCCTCCTCCAGTCACCAAGCAGGCAGAGCTCAGCCCACCTGCCACCCTGGAAGCATCCCTAGGGAACAGCAGATTCCCTGGAGTGAACAAAGGGCATCTGGGTTGGGGGGTGGGTGTCCTGCCAGGACAAGCATGGTGGTATCCTGTGTCAGTGCTTCAGCCACCACCACCCCCATCTTGCCCTCCACTGGTTCTCATGACTGTCCCCAGAGGCACTGTCCCAGCTGTGAGGTTTGACCAGGGGTGAGGGCGGGGTTCTCCGTGGCACACTCTGCCTTCGACTCTCCTCCCTGCATACCTACGGGCCTTCCAGAAGGAACCCCAGTTAGGATCTTCATTGTCAGGGAAATATTGAGGGTTCAGATTTCCATAAGGACCAACGTCAAGTGGCCTGACTGGCCTTTCAATCTTGAAATGATGGGCGTAGAAGCACTGGCTTCTAAACGGATAAGATGGATCAGGAACAAGACTGTCTTTTCTCTAATCCTGTAGACATCTCCATGGCTTTTTGGCCCAGTGAACATTTCCCGAGTACCTATAAAATAAGCATTATATCTAACTAGTCAGAGCTGTGGGGCTGAATCAAGCCTCTGATTCTGCATGGAGGCAGAAGGGGGAGAGTGTTCTAAGAGAATAGAAAAATAAATGAGCAGGGAAAGTGAGGGAGTGGTGAGAGTTGTGGGGCCCTGGTGTTGGTGGCCAGAGACAGCCATGACAGGCCTCTTGTGGGAATATCTCTACTGCTCACCCAGAATGGACCTCAGCCCTCTAGAGTCAAGTTTAAGCTAGAAAAGCCTCAAGTAACAAAGCAGAACTTGGGGACTGTGAGCTTCAAATGCTTCAGAAGACGATCAAAACCCAGATCGAGCAGTGTGCAGTGACAACACCTGGCTGGCCGGTGCTAAGTGCTTCAGGGGGCTCAGAGAGGGCAGGGGTCTCACCGTGCTCAGGGGGTGTGTGGGACAGTGGGGCCAGAGACAGGAGTGGTTGCACAGGCAGGACTAGTGTGCCCAGGTGAGGTCACAGTGTAGAGTCAAAGGGTGGGAAGAAGGCAGTGGAGGCAGGGTAGTGGTAGTATGGCGTGTCAGACAGGAGCAGACTCTGGCCTTCAAATCCCAGCTCTGCTGCTTCCTGCCTGTGACTTCAGGCAGGTTACTCAGCTCCTCTGTGCCTCTGTGTCCTCATCTGTAAAATGGGCATGACAATAATCATACCCAGGTCATCAGTTTGTTGTAAGAATAAATGAGTTAATGCTTAGAACCATGTCTGTTGCATCATAGGCACCATATTTTATACAATGATTAGTTGAATACTGGAACTAGTTTCAGATTCAGTCATAAGTTACATCGGAAGGAGCATAGGCCAGGTTGACAAAATAATAAAAAAGGGATTTCCTTCCCTATGACCAGCATTTCTCAAGAAACATTAAAAAGGCAACTGGGTATGATGGTGCACGCCTGTAATCCCAGTACTTGGGTGGCTGAGACAGGAGGATCACAGGATCAAAGCCAGCCTCAGCTACTTAGTGAGGCCCTCCACAACTTAGTAAGACCCTATTTCAAAATAAAAAATAAAAAAAGGTTGGGTGTGTAGCTCAGAGGTAGAATGCCCCTGGGTTTGATCCCCTGTACCCTCCCAAGAAAATTAAAGAGGCTATAACATGTAATTTCCAACAATTTTTCTATTCCCGATCTTACCCCACACCACTCTGCGTTCTTTCATTTCGCAGCTCCCCCCACCAATTCCTGCCTCAGCTTCTGCCCACAGCTCTGTCCCTGTCCGTCTGTGATGGACATGAGAATGTGCCCACAGACCTCCTATCACTAACTGGGCATTGGAAGTTGAGAGGGCCCAGCGGCTGTGCTTTGAAGCCCATGGTGGTCTTCACATAGAGCCCGTGCTGCCGTGGGATGTTCTTACCAAAGACTGAGTGCGGCTGGAGGGCAAAGGCACTCTTCCTGGAAGACAGGGTGCCCCTATGTGAGCCAAGTTGGGCTCAAGGGCCCTCAAGGACTTAGAGGACCTTCCTTAGACTGCACGGCAGGCCAGACTAGCTGCTTCTGCCCAATCTTCCTCCTGTTCCTCTCAGGAGAGACCTGTGATGTGGCCTGACAGCTCTCCCTGGCTTTCCCAGCTTCCTCCCTCTTTCCTCCTCCACAGGCATTTCCTAAATAAAATCCAAGCACATTTAATCCCATCTTGGTGTCTACTTTTCAGAGGACCCAGCATCCCTCCTCTCTCCCTCTTGGTTCATTGTGTAGATCAACTCAGCCACTCTAGCTAAATCCTTCCTCAGCCCCCCTTACATCAATTCAGCATCGCCATGGTGCAAGAACCGGTTTGGGGCATAGAGATTGCTTCAGAGTTGAGCAGATCGCACTCTCTTATTCAGGTAGTGGGGAAGACTTTATGGGAACATCTACTTATCAATACTTTTTATCCTAGAACCAATACCGCCAGAGCACCCTTTCCATTCTTTCTGTGTGCTAGGCACTGGGTGAAGGACTTAGGCTGCCTTAGTCACTGAATCCTCACTGCTGCCCACTGGAGTAGCTCACTGGGGCAGATGTTATTATGCACATTTATTGACCTATAACTAACGTATGAGGGGTGGAGCCATCCTTGAACCCTGCCTGCCTGCTCCAGAGCCCATGACCATGGGGAGCATCCTCTGGTCTGTAGCAAAGCCAGCTGCAGCCCCTGGGGCTGTGGACCTGAGAGGGACTCAGAGGGAGAGGCGGCCAGACCGCGACCCAGGGATAGCCCTTACCACTGTGTGGAGCTGCCAGGAAAGAACTGTGGGCTCAGGGCATAGGCCATGCTGCCCACAGGGAGAGCAGTGGCTCTGAGGGCAGGTGGTACAAAGAGAGGAAGAGACAGGGAAGGGGGACCTGGTGAGAAAGGCACAGAGGTGTCTGCTGGAGCATGTTTAATGTCATCCTGAATTAGATCATAAAATGCAAGCGCTTTTTAAAAGTAGTTTTCTCAGCAAGGGATGTGTTGTCAAGTTTCCTGGTGATTCAGAGGCCCGGAGCCTCAGACCTGCTTGGGAGGTGGGGTGAGGATGCTGCCGTGGGGAACAATGGTCCAGCTGCTTTGTTGTCTGCTGCAGGTTGAAGTCGCCTGGCGGTGGCTGAATCCCAGCCCGGATGTTCTGACCCTGGGAGTGCTCAGCTCCTGTCATGGTCTGGAGTTGATCTCAAATCCCAGAAGGACCACTCGCCCTTAAGCTGTGACTGTTATGGTTAGATATAGAATGACTCCTGAAGAGCTGATGTATTAATGTTCAGAGTTGATATAATTAAGTCGTCAGGGTTATAATCTCATCAGTAGATAAATCCATTGTAATGGATTTGCCGGGTAGAAGCCTAAACCAGTGGGCAATGGCTGGAGAAGGTGGATCCCTGGGGGTGTGGCCTTAGGGACTGTGCTTTCATCTTTGAATGCCCTTGCTTGCTTTCTCTCTTGCTTCTGGCCTCCATGATGTGAGAGGAGAGCCCTTGCTCCCTCCCTCTCTCTGCTCTGAGCTCTACAGACCCCAGCCTCACATGGACTGAACCCTGAAATCTCCAAAACCTGTGAGCAAATAAATTTTCCTTCCTCTAAGCTGTGTTATCAGTTGTTTTGGATTAAAGCAATGAGAATGTTAACAGACAGTGACCCTCTCTTAGCCTTACTAGTCCTACCCTCTGAACATAAAAACAATGCTTGGTCCCTTGGAGTTATGTTCTTATAAGGATTAAATGAAATAATCTCTGCAGAGTCTGGTACATAAAAAACACTCAAAAATACTCTTTTTATTACTCACTTTTTTCATTATTAGCACCTGCCTGAAAGATTAAGGGTGGCCGATTTAAAAAGGAAAGAAGGTTGTGTGTGCTACAGTGAGGGACAGAGATTGCTACTGCTCCCCAGTATTGAGTTTCTCCTCCTCTTTTTGAGCCTCCCTTGAGGTGGTTTGTATCCGTAACATCCCCCAAAAGTTCATGTAGTGAAGACATGGCCCTGATACAGCAGTGTTCAGAGGTGGGGTTTTGGGAAAGGGATTAGATCATGAGGGCTCCGACCTCGTCAGTGGATTCACCCATTTGATGGATCAATCATTTGAGTGGAGTGCTGGGAGTAGGTGGAAACTAAAGGGAGTGGGGCCTGCCTGGAGGAGGTGGGTCACTGGGGGTGTGCCCTTCGGGATGATATCTTGTCTCTGGCCCCTTCCTCCTCCTCTGTGCTTCCCGGCTGCCATGAACTGAGCAGCTCCCCTCCGCTATGCCCATGGTGTTCGGCCTCAACTCAGACTCAAAGCAATGGAGCCAGCAGACCATGGACTGAACCTCTGAAACCATGAGCGAAAATGAATCTCCTCTCCTTGAAGTTGTTTTTCTCAGGGATCTGTCACAGTGACAAAAAGCTGACTGATACAGTGGCTATGCAATGGTTTCTGTGAAGAGGCACATGGGCAGGAGTAATGCACTCCACTCCAAGCCCGGCACATCAAAGTCTCCCAGGTGTGAGCCTCCACCTTCTCTTTCTGTCTTGTAGCAAACTTGTTGGAGATGGCAGTGTCCAAGGTGGTTACCGCCTGGGTCTCTGCAGGACCGCCTGGAGCAGAGCCCTCGTCCACCACTGCTGACTCCCTTCAGACTGCCTTACTGCATCAAGCCGCTGAGAATTCCAGGCTGTTTTGTCATCGCACTTAACCCACCCTGACTTTTACATTCAGCCAAACCACAATGATTTGGGAACTGTCTGTGGCTTTAGACTATTTGGAAGTTTCACAAAATGAGGCAGTGACAGGAGGCAGTCCCAAAAGTCCTTCTCAGCTCAGACATTCAAAGCAGCTCTCTGCTCCCTAATATGCAGTTAAGGAGTGCCCTTCCCACTTGCAGGGGACCTAGGACACCTGTGAGCCAGCAGTCCTAGAGAAGACTTCAGAGAGGCCTGGAGAAGCATGTGGTCTCTCCTCTATGGGCTTCAAGTCCCAGGCCAGCCTGCAGTAACTCCAGTCTGCACTGGGTCAGGATTTTGAAGAGAAAGAGTGAGAGTTGCTGAGGTCCCAGATCCCGGGGGTGCACTAGAGACTGGGTTTGTGTGCGCCAGTGTGTGGAGGCCATGGTTCAGTTGCTTTGCAAATATTTATTTGTAGATGTTTTCTCTTAAACAGTTGTTGGAGGGAATATATTCAGAGAGAGCTGCAGCTAACCTCCATGTTTCTGGGAGTCAGCCTCCAGTGTGCCAGCTTGTGGCCATGACTGAGTTATCTGTTCTCTCTCTTCGTTCCTCCCTCTCTCCCCTCTTTTATCCTGGGGCAGCTTCAAAGTGCTGGCCCAGGCAATGTGCTTGCCACATCCCCATCTCACAGGGGACTGTCAGAAATAGGAATAATCTGCCCAGGGGATGGTCTCCCTCCCTGGAAGTGCAGAAAATAAGGGAAAGCCAGGTGTAGTGGCTCACACCTGTAATACCAGTACTTGGGAGGCTGAGACGGGAGGATCACAGGTTTGAAGACAGCCTCAGCAACTTGGCGAGGCCTTCAGCAACTTAGTAAGACTCTGTTTCAAAATAAGAAATAAAATAGGGCTGAGGGTGTAGCTCAGAGATATAATGCCCCTGGGTTCAGTCACAAGGAAGGAAGGAAGGAAGGAAGGAAGGAAGGAAGGAAGGGAGGAAAGAAGGGAGGGAGGGAGAGAGGGAGAGAAGGAAGGGAAAATAAAAGAAGAAGGGAAGAAAGGGAGAAAGCAAAGTGGAGGTGGAGGGCAGAGAAGGGAGAAACAGGGAGGAGGGCAGAAGGGGGGTTGGGGGATGTTAATGGAAACTGAGCCCAGAGCCCTGACTTGCCATTAGAATTCATTTAGAGCCAGATGGAACTGGATTCAAATCCTACTTTAGCCAATGATTGAGTGAAGTCAGAAAAATTACTCAGCCTTTTACAACTTTAGTTATGCATCTTAAAAAGAGGATACTACTTGCGAGCTCCTAGTGATGTGAGAATTAGGCGAGATGATGTAAGTAAAGCCATCTCTGGCCCATCATGGGTGCTTTGTAAAGGGCAGGTATTAGCTTTGGCCTCTTCCTTGCTCTATCAGAGTGGGAGAGGCCTCTGGACACTGCCTCCCCAGACTGCCTCTCTCCCACATGTCCATGGGCTATCTGGAGCAGTTCCCAGGCAGACAGGGCCACGGGATCTATGTTCAGAGCTATGGACAGGAAGGGAAATTTAAGGAGAGGGGTTTCTGTGCCTCTTCTGAGCCTGAAGTGAGCAGGAAGCCTGGTTCCTCATGAGCTTCTGAGGCACCTTAGCCAGATGGTTAGATCACAGAGCCTGGGGCCACCCTGCCTGAGGCCCCTGCCGCTACACTTGATCCCTGTGGGCTCCTGGGCAAGCTACTTAATCTCTCTGTGCCCTTGGATCCTTATCTGTAATTAGAAACAATGACAACTTAGGGTTGTTTAACAATCAAATAAGTTAACATATGAACCATACTTAGAATTGTGCCTGGCACAGAGTGAGCGTCCTGTGAACAGCAGCTGTTCTTATCTCAATAGCCCTGGAAGAAGACAGAGGCAAAGCTGCTGTTGTTGTTGGGAGCTATAGGTAGAGAATGATGTCAGCTTTTACCCTACACTAATATCCCCCTTTTGGGGTTCAGAGTATTTGGAATCCAAGATGCAACCAGAACTTAACTACCATTCAAGGTTTGCAGAGACCTGTTCCCTGGGTCCATTTTTCTAGGTTGGACTATACCACTAGCAGGCAAACCTCTACCCCTGGAGGTTGGCCATGGGGCAGGTGTTGAGGGAGAGGGAGAAAGTATAGATAGGATTTGAACGGAGGGTCAGGGCTCCACCCATATGTGCAGGAGATCCTGGTAGTGTGGGATGGAGCCAGGGATATAAAGAGAAAGGATTGGGTGGGAACCTCTGCACCTTTGCTTCAGGCTTCATAAATTTTAGGGGAGGGTCCTCACATAGACATAGAGTTGGGCACCCATCCTCCACCAGCTTGCTTGGCCGATGTCAAGGCAGGAAAAGAGCACTGACATGGGTGTCCTTAGTTGACTAGAACAGATGGACAAGGGCCAGGCACACACACCAGCCAGCCTGCACAGACTCACTGGCAGTTCCCATGGTAAGGACTCCAAGCTGGCTCCAGAAACAAGAGTTTCAGGTGTTCAAGGCCAGCTTTTCCCCACTGCAGGGCTGCACTCCTCCTGCTTTGCTAAACAGACCCCTGAGGAACCCACCAGTGACCCTGGGCTCTGAAGCTCAAGCTGCCAGATGCCCAAAGGCAGCATGTTAGTTTAGGTTCTTGGAGTACAAGAAGCAGACGCTCCATCAGGGCTCCTCAAGTTATGCAGGCTTTGTGGTCAGGATGCACATGAGAATAAGAAAATGAGAACGGTAGCTGCAAAGCCAGGCTTCCAGGGTGCCCAGGAGAAGATGAACGGGCTCTGGAAGGAGCAGACCTAAGGCGAGCCACCCCTGGGGGAGGCTGAGAGCAGAAGGCCCTGAAGAACCAAGAGGTGCTGGGGCTCTGCAGTGCCCTCAGGGCATGGTCCCAGCGCATCCCATCTCCTCCCTTTGCCTTACTGTATATCTATCCATTTCTCTTCCTGCCACCACCCGGCTTCCTTGTTGCCTGCTCCCATCTGACTTCTATCTCATGGCTTCTGCTTGCTCAGAACTTTGGGCCATCCATGGCCCCTCAGCCTCCCCTCCCAAGCCCCTCTTGGTCTCATGACCCTTTAGCTTCTGTGTTTGCTACTAACTGCCCTGCTTTTTCCATATTGTTCCTAGTCATTAATCTTGGGGAGAAATTATGATGCCAGGCCAAGTCTGTGCCCATTGGCCAGACTGTAGATTGGCTACCTGCTGTGGTTTAAATGTGTCCCCAAAATACCATGCATTAGCAACTGAATCCCCTGTGTAACTGTTGAGAGGTGAGACCTTTAAGAGGTGATTAGGTCAAGAGGGCTCCATCCTCATGAATGGGCTAATGTCATTATCACAGGAGTGGGTTAGTTATAAGTTAGGCCCTTTTGTGCTCTCTGCACACCCTCTGCACACTCTCGGTACACTCTCTTGCTCTTCTGCCTTATACCATGGAATGATATAGTAAGAAGGCCTTCACCAGATGTAGCTTCTCGAACTTGAATTTCCTAGCATTCAGAACTACAAGAAATAAATCTCTGTTCTTGATACCTTACACAGTCTCGGGTATTCTGTTGCAGTAGCACAAGTGGACAAGGACAATACTCTTGGGTCAGATGCCCATCACTCAACTGTAGTCAGATGAGGGGGGTCATGTGAACTAGGACAGGGCTGCTGAGGGGCTGGGAGGGGAGGAGAGGTTCTCTGCAACAGGGACAACAGGCATAGCAAATGGCACAAACAATCTGCTTAAAACAGGGAGGGTTGGAGTCCGGAGGCCAGGAGCCCTTCCCAGCCTCACTCCCTTGCCTCCCTGTACTGCTCTCTCTCCTGCAAACTTCCCAAGTCTATGGGGACTGTGTGAGGGCACAGGGGAAGGGGTGTCAGGAGAAGACCGCTGATCCAAATAAGGTCTGAACCTTTTCCCCTTCTCCACCTGTCCTTTCCATTTGCCTCTGAATAGAAGCATCTGAATTTGCTTAATTTATTTTTTAAACAACAAAATCAACAATGCTCCAGCAAATATTTGATGAGTAGCTTCTATAGTAAATTTCCTCTACTCAGCACTGGAATCTCAACCAAAGCCAGTAGGAAATCAGAACATGTCAATATTTATCACAAATTATGTTTTACTATTTCATATATACATCATCTTATTTGATCTTATTAACAGCATAATACAGTAGGAAAGATTTTGCCATCATACTTATTACATGGATGAAGAAACTGAAGTTCAGGGAGCCCCAGTGATTTGCCCAAGGCCCCACAGGGAGCAGCAGAGGCCCCAGTGCTAGAGTTTGTGTTGCAAACCTCCCTAATGGGACTCTGTAGCACCTCTTGCCCTAGGAGGTAAAAGTTACTTTGTGGCTAGGACCTTTCCCTGTGTTGCTTGTTTTGTGGCACACATGGTTTTCACTGAAGTTCCTATTTTTGGCCCAAGATTCCCAAGAGGTATCATCTCTTCCTAGATGGGTATGATGCTGAATGTGGTGTCTTTTCCCAGTGCTAACTTCCCAGGCTGGGTCATAACTTCTTTCTAATGCCCAGAGAACACCCTTCCTTCCTGTCCACATGCTCCTCAGGTCTGCTCTTCCCTGTCCATGGTCCTGGACTCCGGATCTATCATTTTGGGTCCCTAGGGAATTGCTGCTGTTTCTTCTTCTCACCCTGATGCTTTTGCTGACAAGGAACTTCATTCTTAAACCCCAAAGACAACTGAGCTGGCCTGGCCTCTGACCTCCAAGCAGCAGGGGAGGATTCCACTTGAATTTTACACTGGGGATTCAGGTGGAAGCTCATGCCTACAGCCAGTTAGTTGAATCCTGGGATTTCCTGAGCTAGGAGAAACATGAGCCAAGTTCTAGAAGAGATGACAGGAAAGGTGGAGCCTACAGAAAATTTGTATTTAATTGCTTTATAGGATCAGAAAGAAAATATAAAGGAGGGAGCTGGAGCTTAGCTCCAGCCTAGCTGGAGTGGGAAAGGTGGGTTGAAAGTTCCCCTTTAATCAGAGCTTGGTGGGAAGCCAGGAAAGCTGAGGCTCTGGCTGGTTGCTGCTTTAATGGAGACTGGGATGGAGAGAGCTGTGCAGCTGAAGTGTGCGAGCTGTGCGCATGCGCGTATGTGCAATCATGTGATTGCGGTTGCTTTTGAATTTCCTGATTAATTACCAAGTCCTACCAAGTTTCCCTTCTAACTCCTCCAGCCTCTCCTCCATGGTGTTTGTGAGGGTTAATGTCTCCTTCATGTTACTGTTTAAGGTGAATGTTCCCAGTTGTCAGGAATTTCTGCTCCACGTGGTCATCCGGAGAACCAGATTCCTTCTATCATCTTCCTCTAGCATTTTCTGAAGCAGCGATTCTCAAACTTGGCTACATATTGAATCAAACGGCAACCCAGTTTGAGAACCTCTGTCATAGGGCATAGTCCTTGTCTACGTGGTTGACACTGGATCATAGGCAGGCACACAGGCCTGGAAATTGCACATGTGGTTTCCACTGAGATTCTATTGGTGAGAATTGGGACATGGCATATAAGCCCTTAATTATAATACTGTGTGGTAAGTGCTAAGATCCTTACCAGAACCCAAAGGAGGGGTGTCTAAGTCAGTGCTGGGAATCAGAGAAGCTATCTTGGAGGCTGCGACCCTCGCTAGCGACGTACACTTTGGGCTAGCTTAGTTTACTTATCTGAATAACTTCTGTCCTTGTCTATTCATCCACAAAATGGAGCTAATAACTAAAACCACTGCAGAGACCTGCTGTGTGGATTATGCAACATAAGTCTTAACAGTTCTTACCACAGTGCTCCTCATAGTTAGCACTCAATAGATACAAGCTGCTCTGTAACTGTTGTAACCGGGGTAGGTGAGGACTTTGGGGATAGAAAGCTTTATGAGGCCAAGACACAGTCTGGCCTGGCACGGACTTTGGCTTCTCCCCTTTGGTCAGTGAGCATGATAAGGCCACCTGACTCCACTGCTGCCGCTGATGTGTGTAAGTAGAGAGAGAGTACAACACAGCCGTTTAGGGAGGAAGGAAACACAGTGTTGTCCAGAATCTGACAGCAGAGATTGTCTGGTTGGGCTTGTGTGGGGCCTCTGCCTAACTGGCTGAGGGGGTGTAACCCCCAGAGGCAGGCGGGGGGCAGGAGGCCATCTCCAGCCCACAGTGCCCTCGTGTCCTCAGCAGGCACAGTGGAAGTAGGCAGGTGTACTCCAGCTCTGGCTTCATTTTCAATAAGACTCAGTGCTGAGCTTCCCTCTCTTCCTCTCTCTGTCGCAGACAAATGTGCCTCTGTTTTTCTGTGCTGTCTGTGCTGTTCTCTGGGGACGTGCCTCTCTCCCCACAGAGCCACAGGGCCCAGTCCTGCCCTGCAATTCCCAGCACTTCCTCCATTCTAGGATTTCTCTCCCTTTGTCCACTAAAATGAAAGTAAAAAAAAAAAAAATCACGATCCTACATGAAGAGGAAGGCTCAGGTATATCGGGGCAGAGCTCAGAGATCACTCTGCATTCCCTGAACTTTAAGGATAGAGATAGGAACTCCCAGAGCTCCCTGGCATGTGGGGTGGGGCTCAGAGGAGAACTGCCTTCTGTCGGAGGTCTGCAGGGGTCCATCACTGGGGCAGCACCCACAGGAATGGGGTGCAGCTCAGCTCATACCTAAGCCAATGTGCTGTCCCCAAGGTTCACACAGAACTATTTCTTTTAAAAAATTTTCAGAGACAGCGAGAGGTTCCAGCGACACCTAAGAGAATGGCTCCTCTTCCCTCTGCTGTCTTCTTCCCTCCCAAAGTGCCCCCGCCGCTGTAATTGTCACCATGCTGGTAATAGCTGCGGATGCATTAGCAGCTTTCCTCTCAATCAAAACACCTTCTCCGCAGCCCGCTCCCTCTCTCAAACACCTGCCTGTCGGTCCCTTTCAGATAGTTGTCTTCAAAGATTCACAAACCAAAGGAGAAGAAATCTGGGGGTGGGGTGAGGAAAGAGATAATTTATCTCTGCCTGTCATACACTCTCCACACCAAATAAAGAAATATAAATCATGTTTCCTCTCGCCATCTGTGGTCACAGCAGCCAGCTCCAAGAGAAGGGAAAGTAGAAGAGAGGAAATGCAGAAAGGGACGAGGCTGGGAGGGCCAGGGGCCACCGGACCCCACTACAGGCTTCTTATGTATCCACATGCGGTCAGCTAAGAGATCACACCTCCCTTACAAAATGACCCTTGCTAGAAATTTCTGTTGGCTGGGGAGGGAGTTGCTTATAAAGAGAGGAATGAGAAAGACGGGGTGCCTGGCCTCACAGAGCTCAGAGTCTGATGGGGGAGACAAGCGCATAACATACAGTGTGATCATTGCACAGTGGTAAAGCCAGGGGCAGGGTCAGAGGAGTTTCCCCAAAGGAACTCGCAAGCAAGCTGAGCTTGAGGACTTGGCCAGGAGACAGGGAGGCAAAAGTACACATTCACAAAGCCATCAGGGTGGGGTGCCAGGCAGATTGGAGGATAGTTAAGCATGGTTGTAGCTCTCTAGGCAGGAACTGACCAGGTAGGGCTAGACCAGGTGAATGGCAATGCGAATAGAGAGACTGGGAAAAGGAAACATGTCTTCAGGAAGTCCAGTGAAGATCTGGTGGGTGGTTGCATGTACAGGACCCAGAGGAAGGCCTGTATTTGTGGCTTGAACAGCTGGGTAAGTGACTCCTTCTTTGAGTCAGGGGATGCAGGCAGGATTGGGCAGGGGGCAGATGTGTTACGTGTGGGCCACATCGAGACCTAGTTACCTGTGGCCAGACCAATGCATTTGGGCAGAGGGTGGTTAGATGGATAAACACCTAGACCACCGGGCTGTTTCAGGAGGTAGACACAGGGTCAGTTCATGTGTATCTGGGAATTTATAATGCTGGGCTAAAACTCTGTCCTGACCTTGACTGTCAGCTGCCTCTCCTGGTGCTCCTATGCTCGCTTGCTCCCTGCTGTGTGCCCCACCACATTGGGCTTGGTGGTCTGTTTCCTGCTAGACTGTAAGCTCCACGGAGGCCAAAACTGCATGTGTCTTGTTTGCTGTTACATCACAAAGCTCATGCCAAAGAGTTTCAGAATGAGCAAATGTGTGAGTGAAGAATGAATGAACGAGTAATCTTGTCGATGGGCTGTACATCTCAGATGGACAGATATTATGTTGACTGTACCACCGTACTATTTCTCACCTGCATGGCACCAAGAGTTTGCTAACTAGTCTCTTGAGTTTCCAGTCTTGCCCTTCTTCAGTCTGCTTTCCACACCAGAGTCAAAAAGATCTTTTTAAATGTGAGTGAGACATGAGACTCAAGACCCCTCAAGGCTCTTCACAGTCTGGGCCTGAGAATAGAAGCAAAACTACTTCACAAAGCCTATCAGGATCCACAGCACTGGCCCGTCTACCACTCCATCCCAGGGCCGGCCACCTCTTCCTCGGTCATTCTGCTCCTACCTCAGTGGGGATCTTTCCTATCTCTGAGCATTTGTGTGCAAATGTGTGCAACTTGTGAGTATGTGTGTTTGTGCAAAATTTTGCAAAAAACAGTGTGAATACTGTCCTTTCTGCTTAAAAACATCTCCCTTCTCTCTTTACTGAGTTCGTCTTTCAGGTCCTTGCTGGTTCCACATGCTAAGCTAGACACCGGTCCCCCTCTCTTCCTCTCCCGTCATCCTCTTCTTTTCCTTCCTAAAGCAATCAGAGTGACTAATATAGCATGTGTCTGTTTACTTGTCCAGAGCCTGCCCATCTCTTGTACTGTGAGTTCCACGTCTACCTAATGTCTATTATGGTGTCTGGCACATACACCAGGTTCACCAAGTACTTGAGAAATAAATGAATGAACAGGTCAGTTCAGGTGCAGGGAGGGAAAGAGGCCATGCCAGTCCTGTTGTGTTAGGGAGTCGAGGCAGCTCAGGTATATTAAGGAGGGGGAGATCTTTTAGTCACTCTTGAGTATACCCAAACATTGATCGAGGGACTACTGTGTGCAAGGGGCTGCACTAGACCATGGCGACTCCACCATGGACAAGACGCACAAGGGCCCTGGCTCTTTTAAGTTGATCTTCTAATATCGATGGGAGGGATACAGACAATAAATAAGCAGAAACATGAATAAAACCATTAACATCTTGGGTTAGCATACAGGAAGAAAATAAAGAGGACACTGTGTAGAAGCATCGGGGGTTGGAGCCTTGCAGGCGGAGGTATTTGGGGCTTGCGTGGAAGGCACAGACCATGGGGGCAGCTGAGTCTCTCTCCTGCTTTTGCTGACAGGCCCTGACTTTGGGGCCTATGCTCTTGACCCTGGAGGTGTTCCTTGGTATCTGGACAAAGAGTAGAACTGAAAGTATGCAAGCAACAGGCCTGCTAGATAAACACCACCTCCTTGTATCACCCTGGCCAAAAGTGTTTCCCTTGCCTTCCAGTACTGCTCAGATTTTCATTACAGGTTTACTCTCAGGTTTGGTTATTGCTGGCTTTCAACCAGGAATCCTCAAGAAGTTTGGCTCATGGAGCTCTAAAAGAAATTAGAAAAACCAGGTATTCCCTTGCATATTTTTAGTTGACATCTAAATTTATTTTATCACAGGTTTAAATTGTTTCACGAAGTATTATTTCCAGGTTATTATAAATATTGCCATTTTATAATGAAATCACGACAGCACTCTTTTGGATGTATTATAAGGAAATTAAATACCATAGCACTTGTTACCTACCATCAGCTACTTAAGACTAGCAACAGCAGCCAAAACAAAATAGAAAAGCTCCTTTTTCCCAAAAGCGCTTGGGAATTTTATTTTATTCCATTTTCTCTGAATTCCATTTCACTTCCCCACAGAATTTTACTGTATTGTTGTGTATTCTTATGATTTAAAGTATCTTTGTGTGTGTGTGATAATGGGGACTGAACCCAGAGGCACTCTACCTCAGAGTTACACTTTCGCTAAGTTAATATGTGCTGGCCTTGAACTGGTGATCCTCCTGCCTCAGCCTCCCAAGTACTGAGATTACAGGTGTGTGCCCTAGTGCCCAGCTTTGATTTAAAGTCTTTTACTGATCATCCTATCATATTTACCTTGAAATTAATATGTTAAAACAATTCTTGTGACCATAAGGCTCTAAATGGTAAAACATTTTTCTTCTCCTTGAAGTATCCTTACAATTATTAACATTATATAATTGATGAGAATAGTAACTTGGATGAAAATATTAAATATGCAAAGCAAAATATCTTGGAAAATATTTCTTAATGAGAGACTTGAGGCTCCTTTTTGCAATTAGTTCGTGTCCATGGATGAACATTAATTATTGCTACAACATTCATAACAAAAGCAGAGAAGGTATATGGAGTCACTAGGAAATAGCTTATTTATTAATGATTGTTGTTGAGAACATTATTTACTATAGAATTTGCAACGTGTTTTTGTCAAATTAATCTAAATCTCATAAGCTCATGGTAGGAATGAATAAAGGAGCAGAGACATGGCCAATGGCAGGAAGAAGTGAAAAATGAATATGAATACACCTCTAATATCTGTTCCTGTGACTTGAGGGTGAAATGCTGCATGGCTGGATGGAACGTGGAGGTTTCCACGTTCTCCTCCTTGAAATCATGCAAAATGTGAATGAGCCATGGTGAACAGGCATCACCTGCCAAGCTCCTTCTAATTGAGAATGCTGAAGATGCAGAGTGTGTGCTCTATGGGGTGCTGCTACTTCCCAGCCAGCTCTGGATAAATCTTAAACATTCTAATTCTAAGCTATGGAGAACCTTGCCATGCATTTGTCACCTGGATGAAATAAGGCCACTTTCACTGTTTATTACTGATGCTCTCCTGCTTGTGGACTTGTCCCTCAGGAGTTGGGGAAGGAAAAGGTGTTTCTTTTTACATTAAAACTCATCATCCCATCAGCCCGTGAATTCAGAACATTCCGATATGACAGACCTAGTCATTAGTAGAAATATGTATAGGACAAGGAAAGATGGGTGCCCTCGGCAAGTTTATGGTACCTTGAATCTAAGGCAGGCTCATGGGCACTCACTGGGCCAGGTACTGTGAGTGCTATTTGTGTGTGTGTGTGTGTGTGTGTGTGTGTGTGTGTGTGTGTGTAGTACTGGGACTTGAACCCATGGGTCCTCTACCACTGAGCTACACCCCAGCCCTTATTTATTTATTTATTTATTTATTTATCTATTTATTTATTTTTATTTAGAGACAGGGTCTTGCTAAGTTGCAGAGGCTGGCCTCAAACCTGCAATCCTCCTGTCTCAGCCTCCCAAAGTACTGGGACTACAAGCATGCATTACCATGCCCAGCATCCAGTGCTCTTCAACACCCATTTCTCTCCCCTGTTTGGATATGATGGAGCATCAACAACCATGTGTTTAGTGCTTCCTTGCACATAGGATCGAGGATAATAGTTAATTTTTGCCAGTCAATGCACTTGTGTGAGATTTGGAAGGCAGAATTGAGAAGAAGCATCCTTCCTGAGGCTGAGAATGGCCTCTCTGGATAGGGAGGCTGGGATTTTCCTGCAGCAAGTTCCAGTATTTATTCTCCAACCTTCTATGTGCCCAGAAACAGTAGGCCTGGTGGCTCCTATCCCAGACAAGGATGGACTAGCTCTCTATTGCTCTAGGAATCGACCAAGGACCCCACCTAGAACCTGCATCAGTAGTCTTTCTTGTAATTTGGTAAGTACCCAGTTTCTTGCCCTAAATCCCTTCTTGCTTAAAATACCTAAAAAGTTTATGCTTTTGGCACTAATCCCTGGCAGGTATCTAACTGTTTTGAATTATCTCTTTTCCTGATGCACAGGAGGTTTGTTGCCTTTGAGCAAATCATGCATGATGCTAAGATTTACAACAGGTGAGAGACATGCTTTTTCTTATTTAAAATGGGGAGAAGGCAACTACAAAAGAGATGGTGGGAAGGTGGGAAGAGCGTGGCATCTCAACGTTAGCACATGCTGCAGTGGATCGGTTTTAGGAAAGGTGCAAAAGCAGGCTGAAGATGTGGAAATCGACTCCCTTAAATGCACCCAAGTTCATGATGGGAAAATCAGGAAAACTTCATGTTCCTCTAGATGCACCCCATCTTGGAGGCTTGATACTCTTTAAAGGTTTTCTAGAGCGGGGCTTGGTGGTGCATGCTTGTAATCCCAGTACTTGGGAGGCTGAGACGGGAGGATCACAGGTTTACAGCAGCCTCAGCTACTTAGTGAGGCCCTCCATAACTTAGTGAGACCCTGTTTCAAAATAAAAAATAAAAAATCTGGCTGGGGGTGTAGCTCAGAGGTAGAATGCCCCTGGGTTCAACCCCCAGTACCACAATATAAAATAAAAGACTTTCTAGAAACTATTACAGGGACACGATGGTACTCAGCTCAATTAGCCCTTCATGGTGGGTTGGTGCAGTCTCTCAGGGACATGTGGCTGTGATTTTGATGCGGGGTTGGAGGAGGGCAGGAGCAGGTGGAGTGTGAGTATGCAGAGGGAGCACAGAGAAATGAGAGGGTGGCCAGCGGGAGTCCAGAAGCTTGGCTGCAGCTTTTATCAAACTGTGATGGCTAATTAATCAGGGATCTGTGATGATTAGTGGCCGCCTGGTGTCTAGGACAAAGTAGCACTGGATCAGTTTTTGTTCAATGAACAAATGGACAGTTCCAGAGATTGGGGGGGCATGAAGTGGTGAGAGGCCAACACTACTGTTTTCCAAGCAGCCTTTGGAAGACATTTAGTGAGTCCCGTTTAGTGAAAATACAGGCTTTGGAACCCCAAGATCCTGTCCCGGGCTGCCGTAAAAGCTGAACAAGACTTGGGGGTTGCTTAATCTTATAGAACTTTTCTTTAGACAGAGAAAAAGGAGATTGCATAGGTCTCCACACCAGAAGATTGTTGTGAAGAATAAATGAAATGATAATGTAGGTTGAAGTACTTAATATGTTGGGAGGTGCAGCATCCATAATATAACCTTTTTCAGAAATGTGTGTCTTCGGGTACGCATTTTGTTTTTACAATATATATGCTATTCAGAGTTAGTAGAAGACGTTGATGCATAACTGTTTAAGTAGCAATTTATTTTTATAGAGAAAGCAAGATTGAGCAAACAAGCAATTCTTTGTCTCCACTGAAGGTAGAACAAGCACGAGTCAGCTGAAGCTTGAAAGCAAGGAGGATCAAAGTTAGACGGTAAGAAGTAATTCTTGGCATGAATGTTGTAAAGCCCGGGGTTGGTGACAACGAATCCTGCTGGCTCACTTCCCTCAGAGCCAAAAGTCCTGCCAGGGTGCCAGGCATTGAACTCCTCAGTGGTCGTTTTACCCTCAGGCTTCTTGCACGAAAGGTTTGACTGTTTTCTGCCGGTGGCTGGAGCTCATCCCTCCTTGCCTCCCTCTTTCCTATGGCCACCATCCTAACACATTGTACCCATTTGCTCCGAACAGTGGCATCATTAAACTATTTAATGCGGGATGCAGGAAGACACCTGAGTTCTTGAATCTCTGTGGAGACATCTACACAGGCTTGATAGGTTTAAAAGTTTATGTCATTTTGGTGGTCACTTTCCCTTTTTGAGCCAGGGAGTGGCCTAAGCTCCATCAGGCAAACTGTCAGAGAACACAGGCACAGTGGCAGTCTCTAAATTCTGCACATCTCCTGGCCCATCTAGTGAGAGAGAGATAGACAGACAGACACATAGGCAGGAAGGCACCTGTCATTTCAGCTTATTTGCATTCTTAGAAAAAAACAACCGAGAGTAATGTTAAAATTAGACTGCACTAAAGGCAGTTGGAGTTGAGGAAATTAGTTGAATGCTTCCTTGGTAATTGTCGGTGAGGACGTGAAGGGTGTACTGTACCTGAGAGAGGCTGATAATAAACAACCCAGGAAGCCAGAAATAAACAACTGGCTCTCCTCGTTCTTCTGTCTCTCGGAGGCTCCTTTGCATGCCTGTGTATGTCTTTTTTGCTTCTCCTTTTCATTTTTTTTTTCCTGCACAGAAGCAAAGGTGGCCTCTGGTGTCCACTAACTCATGACAGAAAGAGACCCCAGCTGAGAACAGATTCTGAGATATTTACCAATGGCCTGAGGCTCTGCAAAGCTCTGAGCTCAGCTAGAGGGGCTAGAAGTGGACCCTACACCTTTGGGGATATAGAAGGGGTGGTAAGAATATGCACATAAATAGCTATAATTCAAAACAGAAAGTGATCTAAGAGGCAAAAGCCAAACGCTATGGGAGCACAGAGGAGAAAGTCATTAGAGAAACTTCCTGCTGGAGGTATCCTCTGAACTGGACTGGGAAAGGTGCCGATAGTTTTGTCATTAGAGAGAGACAGAGAAAAGAGGGCATGAAGTGATCCTGCTATCAGGAACTGACTCCCTCAATAATAGTAGTAATGGCAGAGGGTCCCAGCTGCCCCTGCTGGTGAACATGACAGAGTATGAGCCAATTATTGGCTTGATTTAGATGGACCTTAGGTTGCACACAATGGAAATAAGGGACAAACAAAAGAAAACATTAAGCCAGGTGTGGTAGCACACACCCGTAATCCAGTACTTGGGAGGCTGAGACAGGAGGATTGCAGGTTTGAGGCCAGCCTTAGCAACTTAGTGAGACCCTGTTTCAAAATAAAAAATAAAAAGGAATGGGGGTGTAGCTCAGAGGTAGAAGTTCCCAGGTTCAATCTCCAGAACCAAAGGAAATAGAAAAGAAAAAGAAGAGGAGGAGAAGGAGGAGGAGAAGGAGAATAAGAAAATAATAATAATAATAATAATAATAATAATAAGAAGAAGAAGAAGAAGAAGAAGAAGAAAAAGAAGAAGAAGAAGAAGAAGAAGAAGAAGAAGAAGAAGAAGAAGAGGAAGAAAAAGAAGAAGAAGAAGAAGACAGCACTTAGGCATGGGGGCCTTGAATGTTAGGCTAAGTCATGAGGAATTTACTGATAATGATGGGGAAATATTAAAGGATTGTGAGTATGGGTGACAAATTTGGAACTGGGTTTCAGGTGGGAATATATGGAAACAGGGTCTGCGATGGCTTAGAGCAGAAGAGATACGAAGCAGGGAGAATAGAAGTGATGATGGCCCAGAAATGGGCAGTGGCATAGGGCTGGAGACAGGGACATCCCATCTAAGGACTAAGCAGACAGTCTGGCTGCTTGCTATGGTTGGACTTTGTCCCCAAAGTTCTTGTGTTAGAAACTTAATCCCCAGCAACCATGCTGAGAGGTGGGGCCTTTGAGAGGTGATTAGGTCAGGAGGACTCTGGCCTCATGAAGAAATTAATTCCATACTGAGGAGAGTAGGTTTCCAATGGGAGGAGTTTATACCCCACACACACATACCTTCCACCTTCCACCGTGGGATGACCCAGCACTAAGGCCCTCACCAGATGTGACCCCTTGATCTTGTACTTCCAAGCTTCTGGAACCATGGGCCACGTAAATTTTGGTTCACTATAAATTATCCAGTCTCAGGTATTCTGAAGCACAAGATCGACTATGACACTGCGACCAGAATGCCAGGCCACCACAGCCACCAGAGGCTCCCAGCTGCCTGCAGAAGGAGGCGTTTACCTCTGAGCCAGTTCTTTAAGCATTCCACAGTCAGGTCCCGCCCCTCTCGCACCTCCTCCCTCTGTCTGTGCTATAGCAACACAGTTCCCTCAGCATGCTCACTCCAGACTAGCATGCACTGCTCCACCTCCAGGTGATAACTGTATCTCCAGCCTTCTCCCTGCCCAAGCCTCTGTCACCAATATCCTCCTTCACGCTTTCATCACTAAATGATAAGACAGTTAAGCAGGGAGACCTGACAACCCCAGAGGATGAGGCCTGGAACTCTGGTCCTGGGATTCTCTGGGGAAAGGCATGCAGAATATATGCATGCATATAGGCACACAAAACATATTCATGTTGTAGGCGAGAGGGCCAGGAAGCCAAGCTCAGCCCTATGGAGACGGCACCCCAAGCAGGGCCCTTTGACTTACTCTCTCCCTTCTCCTCTGCCCAGCCCCAGATAGACTGCTGCGATGCTGTGCTGACAGGACCTGCCGCTCATGGCTGTTGGGTTTCAGCAGATGATAAAGTGACAGGAAGATTGTACCACGTTCTCCAAAAAGGCCCCCTGGGGAGGATGCTGAGCGTGGGTGATTGATGTGGTTAGACTGTGATGTGTTCTTCAGGGAGAAGATGGAGAAGCAGGGAGTATGGAGGGAAAGACTGAGTGGAGGAAGGGGTGCAGTAGCAAGAGAAGGAGCCCCTCCTACCATGTGGGCGTGGGCTCTGGTGCTCGAAACTGGGGTTCACCCACCTGTGACCAGAAGGGAGGGCAGAGACCTGCTCAACAAGCAGCACCAAGAAGGCCGGGGAGGCAGGATGCACCTGACTGGCTCCTACAAAAAGAAGGAAGTGCCGCTGTTGAACTGTGGTCCAGCCAGGGTTAATGCGCTTAATGAGGGGGGCGGGGCTCCAGCTGCACAAGAGGAAATATCATCTCAGCTGGGTGGAAGCTGGCCCAGGGGGAAAAGGGCTGGGAGATACCTACTCTCCATAGGCCAGGAAAGCAAGGACTTGGCAGGGCACAGTGCCTGTAGAGTTGAGTCACAGGGTGGGCAGCAGGGAGCCAGGTGCTCAGGAAAGCACTGGCTAAACAATGATACATCCAGTGGGGCCTCTTCCTCCTGCCATCAGAGAGAACGTTGGAGATGGCTCCAGTAAGAATTCTGCCAGGAGAGAAAAAGAAAGGCTGTAATAAAAGGGAGACCTAGGCTGTAAGGGGCAGGTGAATGTCAATGCTCACTCCAAGTGGCCCCAGGGTAGGGGTTTTATTAGGGTCATTCCTCCTCCCCTCGCTCCACATTTTGGAAAGAGGATGTCAGATGTAGAAATCGTGTTCAGAGGAGAGCTGGGGACAGAAAGTGCCTTGTCCTCCCTTGTGTGGGTCTGTATAAGAGGCTATGGCTTAAGCCACGAGGGGAGAGACTTAGGCTCATGAGAAAGAAAAGAAAATCACTCTGCAGAGATGTGAGATTCTCAGAGGCAGGGGGGAGGCCCTGGGAACAACACATCCATGGAGCTCTCCAGAACCCCCAGCCATGCCTGGCAGTAGGGCAGCTCTGGAGGGATGGCAGAGGGCAGGATCAAATGGTCTCTTGTTGCAGGGGTGAAGTTTTTTCTTGGGTCTCCTCTAGGTTCTCAAATCTTCTCCTCAGGGCTTCGCCGGTGAGAAAGGAATCGCGTCATGTTGTAAGGTGTCTGTTTCTGCAGACCTGTCCCAAGGAACGGTGATGACAGGGCTGGCAAGACACCTGGAAAAGGCTGAAGTTAAACTCGTGGCCTGGGGAAGGTATGGGCCATTCTCCAAAGGAAAGATCTGCGATGGGAGGATGTGCTGAGAGAAATGCAGGAAATAAAGCAGAAGATACAGTGTAGCCTGGAGATTTGGGGGAAAAGAATTGGAAAACAAGGATTAGAAAAGGCTCCATATACTTCTGCCACTTCCCCAATGCGCCATTAAGCGAAATGGAAAGAGCCATCCCTTCTTCAAGACACTTTAGTAGCATCTTCCAGAAAATCCCTATAATAACTATATATCTGTTATGGCCATAAATGTGGATAGGGCCCCCTAGAGTTGTGTAGTACACAACCTGCACAGCTGTGCACTGCAACTCTGCTGCTGGGTATTGTAGGACCTCGTGGAAACAGATTAGTAAATAGGGATTTTAGAATGCTTTTCTCTGTGTGATGTGATATATGTTCCCCTTTGCCATCTCTTTAAGAACCTTTAGGGCGGAAAATTTCACTGCTTTTTCAAAGCTTTTGGAGTTAGATTTGTTTTTCTTTTTAATGTGGCACGGTATGAAACCAGGCCTCAAGGCTGCAGCATGATGGCTGAGATCTATTTGGATGACACTCATTTGCCTGCACAGATGACAGGCGGATTAGGGTGTGCACTCCGAGACTGATGACAACTTGGCCTCAAGGTCGCAGTAATCAGTCTCTAAAACCCAAGGGTCCCTCTTCTGTCAGGAGCCACCAGGCAAGAGGATGCTTCTGGGTCTGTCCTGCAGGATCTCCTATCCATGGTTCAATGTCAGAAGCTAAATCATAGAGAACAGAAGTCATGACAAGCTGAGGTTCTGAGGCCGACTGGGAGAGCTACTCCCAAACCATGCTGTCACTATAGGGGTAGAGAATCCGAATTACAGAGCCTGAGTGTAGGAGGGTCTTGAAACCAGAAAAGCTGCAACCAGGAGTAGCCAGGCAGGTGGGCTGAGTGGCTCAAAGGAATCCTGGAGCCGGCTGCCAATGCCTGCGGCAGTCCTCTGAACAATCCCAGCAGGGACACGTGTGGGTGGCTTCCTCTAATGAAGCTGTGCAGGGACAAGCACACAGAGAACGGCAGGGCCGTGCATGGCTCCCTTGCTCCCGTGGAGTCCCAACCACAGAACTCAGAGGTTTGCTAGGGGCCAGGCTGGCTACAAATACGTGGGAGCAGAGGAAAGGGGGAAAGGACACAGTTCTCAAAGTTGGTCAGGAGCATCGGCCCACTGGGGGCTGACTCAAGCTGTCATCCCCAAGGCTCTGTGCCCTTTCACCCTCAGCCCACATTCTTCTGCATGAGGCAAAGAAGAGAAGGGAGCCAGAGAAGGGGTCAGAGCTATGAATCTTACCAGCTGGCTAAGCGGGATTATCATCGCATAATAAATCCAGGGCCAGGCGTGTTTATGAGGCTCTCTGAAGCTACAGGAACAATATCATTTAGGAAACATTTATAGTCACAAGATGAAAGCAGTCCCTCCCCCCTCCTTTATTTATGAGGCATGCTGGGTAATTAAGTGAGAGCCAGGAAGGAAGGTGGCTGGGAGAAGATCACCCCTAAATAATCCTGCCCGGTGACGCCACCATCTGGTCTGGTGTGTGGCAAGCATGGCCCCATACAGTTGGATAGTTTATGAGCAGTGCAGGAATCTGGAGGCCGAGGAGGAAATACCTGAGAATATAGATGGACTTACACCGATGAGGGCTGAGCCCCTGGAGGGCAGGGATCATGTCCCAGTCCCTGGAACCCAGCACAGTGCTTGGCCTATAGTGGGCACTTAACACATACTGTTGAATTAATTTATCCATCCGCTGGTTCAAAACTAATTTGATAGGTGTTTACATGTGTCAGAATCTGCACTTAACACAGAGTGCTTTGCAACAATGAACAGGAGAGATAAGGGCTGCTCTCATGGAGCTTACAGCCTAACAGGGGAATTAAGAAGAAAATAATGAGTCTGATGATTATCTCACCATGGTGGATTTGCCTTTCCCCACCCATTATAGTTAAGGAAAAAGGGAGACAAAATAGGGATGGGTTAGGGGTTACTAGACCTAGTGCCCTGCAAGACCGAGTGATTATAAGGAAGCTTGAAAACTAAGTCAAGGTCAGAACAAAACCAGACATTCTTTCAGCAGAAAATGTTTCAGAATTTAAGTAGGTAGGAGTGTGGTCACTTGTGGGTAGACCTGGAGAAGGCATTCAGCTGGTTAGGTTTGTGTCCAATTGGTTATGTTTGATTTCATGATATTACACCAGGATCAAGAAAGGGATAGCCAGAAAAGAGAGGCAGAGGTGGAAGCCAGCTGCCACCCAAAGTCATAAACCAGCTCAGCATTTTCTCTTCAATCCTTTACCTTAGGACTCAAAGCTTCCTTCTCATTCCCACCCTGTCACTGGTAGCAGAGACTGTTGACTGAGGCCCTTCCCTAAGACCTGAAGATTCACAGACATGAGAAAGCACAGCCATTGAGGAGCTGGAGCCATGATATTGAGTCATCTAGTCTTTTGGTTTTCAGAAGAGTAAAAGCCTTGGACCTAAATGAGGCTTCAGTCTTGGTCCACTGAGCTACCTTGAAAGTACTTGAATATATTTCAAAAGATATTCTTCCATGTCTAAATAAAATTACAATTTGAGAATCCCCATTAAACCTGGAAAGTAGGTAGCTACACTCAACACAACTAGCTTATCGTAAAGGTGTGTACTGGGGAGTATGAGTGTGTGTCTTTGCATGTGTGTGGCTCTGTTGGTTACGTGAGGGAGAACCAGAGAGTGGACCTCAGAGCCTCAGTCCTATCTCCAGACTTGGAGACTGGTGTAGTTTACCACCATGGTGGCCCCCATTGATGCCTTCCTCCCCGTGTGTACACCCACAGATGACATTTACACCTCCTCTCCCCTTAGACCTGGCTGGACTTATCACCATGCTTGATCAATAGATCAAAGTCTGTGTGACTTTGGAAATTCAGAGGCTAGATCACACTTCTTTGAATGATTGCTTTTGAACATCCCTCACGGAGGACAAGCCTTGAGTACTGTGCTGTGAGAAGCTACCCACTGTGGAGAGGTCCTGGAGGAGAAAGGAAGAAAGAGAGAGAGAAAGAGAGAGAATGAGAAAGAAAGAAAGAAAGAAAGAAAGAAAGAAAGAAAGGAAGGAAGGAAGGAAGGAAGGAAGGAAGGAAGGAAGGAAGGAAGGAAGGGAGGCCAAATGCCCAGGAACACCCGATGCAGGAGCAAGAAGCCATCTTGGAAGTGGGTCCCACCCCACCAGACACCATGAAATTCAGAGATGAATGGGTTACCCAATTCCTTCCCAGATTCCCAAACCATGCAATTATGAGCTAAGTAAAATGGTTAAGTCATCCTGGTTTAGGGTAACTTATTCTGGAAAGAGACTTAGAAAGCTACCATCCATTCTTTTGTACCCTTGAGTCATGTGAGCACTCAGTAGGTGCTGGGCAGACTCAGTTTGCCTGGGGCTCTTCTGTTGAAAAGAAGCAATTTCAGTAGAGCCATTCCCAATTCTGGAAGAATGGAGGCCAACACAAGCATGGAGGCTGCCTGGCTATTGATGCTCTGAGCTCGCTGTGTACCTCTCCCATCTCAGTGACCAGCCAGCTCAGAACCCCAGGCCTGGCCTGGCCTGGCACGTGGGTGCATCCACCCTTTGCTGCAGGGGAGGGGAGGGGTCCCTTGAGGACAGGATGCCTGGCTCAGTGCCAGCTGCTGGGAGATGTCTGGGGAGGCAGAGAGCAGAGTGGGGACGCTGATGGCCGATGCCAGCAGGCAGGGATGAAGCAAGGTAGGGGATCAAAAATCATTCCATAGGGACGGTTCCAGAGAAAAGAGTTTTATGCCATTAAGTAATACCAAATTGGGTTTTATGAGTGAGGTAGAGTCTATCTTTAAGATTTAAAAAAGACATTTGCCGCCAATTTTTGCTTATTGCTTTCCTTATGCTATTAAGTTTCCATTTCATGCACAGATGAATTATGCAGAGGACACCGTAGTTTCGTTTCAGCAGGCAAACAGTGGCCGAGCTGGTGCCTTCCTATTATTCTAGTGTCAGTGCACAAAAGGATGCTGGATGCAGTTCTGGCAGATTAACAAATTAGCTCTGCTGCTGTTACCTAAAGTGTTGCCAAACTGTCAGGGAGATTCTAAAACTCCAGGATTGAGAGCGACCAGGAGAGCCAGTGGCCCTCTGAGCTGCCCCAGCTTCACGGACTCCTCCGTAAGTTCCCAGGGAAGGCTTTGTTTTCAGGGTGCAGAATATGCCACCATCTGAGAGTTGGGGTTCCCTTCCTTGGAGGCAGTCCCCAATCCTGGCCCTCAGTTTCACAGTATCTGAGTAGCAGCCCATCAACTCCTAAGTTGGGGAACAATTCCCACCAGAACCTCTGACTGTGTGTGTGTGTGTGTGTGTGTGTGTGTTTGATTGAACCCAGGAGCATTCTACCTCTGAGCTACATCCCTAGCCTTATTTTATTTTTTTATTTTGAAACGGTGTCTCTAAGTTGCCGAGGGCCTCACTATGTTGCTGAGGCTGGCTTCGAACCTGCCCTCCTCCTGTCTCAGTCTCCCAAGTACTGGGATTACAGGCATGCACCAGCATGCCTGGCTTGGACTTCTGACTTCCTAAGGAACTGTTCTGAGTTCTGCAAGGCACGTGCTCACGCTTCTGTGCTATGTAGGAACACTTTTTGAAGTATGGACCTATAGCTTCCTCTTCATTCAGGACTGATCAGCCTCTTGTTCTCAGCTTTCAGGAAACATTATAAGATTTTTTTAAAAAGCTGTAAGACTTTTCACCCAACTTACTCAACAATTTCCCTCACTTCTAGTTTACCTTACTAACTCTGGCATTAGAGAAAGGTAGAGTAAGCAGTAACTTTATGACAGAATTTTAGTGGCTCCAAATATCTCCCCCTCTGGGCTTTCCATGCCTTCTGAAATTTTCTCATTTGAGAATTATCCCTCTAAGAGAAAGCATTGCATCTTTAGGAATCCTCTGTTAAATTTCAAATAGCCCCAATCATGATACTATGTGAGCACTCAGCAGCATTCACATTCTAGCCTTCAGCAGTTGTGCCTCCCCTACACCCACAGCTCCAGAAAACACTCAGGTAGTTCCCCAATTCCCAGCACCCATGCCATTCTCTCTGCCTTTGCCAGCTGTGCCCTCGGCTTCTCAGACTGTATGAAGCATGTCTGGCTTCTGATCCCATTTCTCTATTGCTGATTTTCCTTACATATGTGATAAACCCTTTGCATTCTTTCTCCATCACAGTTCAGAATGGTCTCCCCCAGTTACTCCACCCCAGACTCTCCTGGGAAGACCCCTGGCTGGATGCCTGGGATCATACACTCCTAAATGCTCCCCATAGTTTCCTGGCTCTTACTGTAGGGTTGATTAGCAAGGGGTGAGTGAAAGACCCAGAGAAGGGCCCTGATGAACCTCAAGCCCTCCCAGCCAAGGCTTTGGGGGCTGGGCTGAGGTTTGAGTTTGTCCCTCAAGGGTTGGTGAGTTGGGGAGCTTGGTCATCAGCGTGGTGATGTTAAGAGGCGGTGGGACCTTTAAGAGGTAAGGCCTAGTGGGAGGTCATTAGGTCTTTAGGGGTGATGCCTTTGGAGGACATTAAGTTAGTTCTCGTGAGACCTCAAGTTAGTTCAGTAAGCTGGGTTCCCTCCCTCATGATGGCTTCCTGTCTCACCAGGTGATATCTTCCTTCACACACATTCCCAACATTATGCCATCTGCCATGCTGTGATGTGGCCTGGGGAGCCCTCACTAGAGCTGCACCAAAGCTGGTGCCATGCCTCGAACCTCCAGAACTGTGAGCTAAATAAACTTCTTTTTATATATCACCCAACCTCGGGTATTTTGTCGTAGCATTGGAAAACAGACTAATGCAGGCCATTTCATGGGTTGGAGCATGAGGTGGGATGGGCAAGAGAGGAAGGCAATCATTGGCTCTTGGGTCTCCACAGGGTTGTTCACAGTATCTCATTTAATCACAATCCTGGCTAACATTAGATTCAGAATCTAACTTTATTCATCTTATCCCCTGGGTATGCAACTGAGTTTAATTTTCCCAATGTCACTCCCTCCCCTAAGTTGTCCCCATGACCACGATCAGATATCTCAATTAGCTTTTGCTACCCCCATCCTGACTCACAGCCCTTGCCCATCCTGACTCACAGCCCTTGGCTCTTATTTACCAATAAATACTTAGGATAGTCACTGAATTATAGAGGATTATAGTTGGAAGGGATTTCTCTCTTACAAGGCCAAAGAGGCTTTGATCAAGATCACAGAGAGTGGCCAAGCTGAATTCAGCCAACAGTGCCCCTCTGCTATACCTCCTCTCTGTTTGTTCTGAGGCTGCTGGTCTTTAGCACTGTATCGTTTCCAGGGAGCAATTCATGAGCACACAGTAGCTCTGAGATACAACAATGTCTGTACAGAATAAGTAACCTAGGCCGCCTATGCAAAAGACACTCAGATGGCAAAGTAGGCAGGACTCTGCCAATGTGCAGCCATCAATTTACCTAAGGGTGGGTATGGGAAAGCGTGTGATGGATCAGTCCCCTTATTCTCTATGTGACTGTTATCTTGCTCAGAAGATAGTCTGTATCTTGCTCAGAACATAGTCCATGGAGCATTTTCTGCTAGGCAACCCCTGGGAAACTGAGTTGGATCATGGATATTTATCTATCTCTCTAATAAACATTTTTGGGTACTGACAGTGTACCCAGTTAAGTACTAGATATTGAGGATGCAACAGTAAATAAGACAGGCCTTACTCAGAGACCTTTTATTAAGCAAAGTAAAGAGTACTATAGTATGGAGAAGTACAGAGGTTGTGATAGGATGACTATACGTGGTGTTTTCCAAACCAGGATACTTAGAAAAATGAAAGGGAGCATGATTAATAATTATCAGAAGAACTGATATAATTATTACAAGTCCAAATTACGATCATTTTGGGAAAATTGGGACATCTGGTCACCCTAGTTATGAAAATAAAGATGAATAAAAGAAAAGGAGATTGGGGAGTGGGGTCAGGGAAGGTTTCCTATATGAGAGGACCTATAAGCTAAGCTGACTTGAACTAACTTTCCTACAGTGAGGATTCCCAGAATTCATACCAATAAGAAAATTGTAAGGATATATAAGAGATTCAGAATCTAATGCTATTCATCCTGTCCACTGGGCCTGCAACTGATTTTAATTTTCCCAATGTCACTCCCTCCCCCACACTCACAATCAGATGATCTCTCAATTAGCTTTTCCCACCTCCATCCTTCAGAAAGGAGATCCATTTCCAGAAAGTACCATGCACAAGTTTCTATTGCAAAAGCAGCCCCCGCCCTCCAGAATGATTAGAATTCTCTCCTTTTATCTAAGACCAGAAGTGGTCAGAACAAAGCCTCTTTCTCAAGTACCAGACGAAGTCAGTTTTTCTACCTGCTCAATGAAGTTTTTGCCCTCGGTTGAATCAATACTTTCCTGTAGCTTTTTTCTAATGTGATGTCTCACATCTTTTCCTCTCTCCTTTCTTGTCTGGCTTTTATGTCTCCTGTCTCCAAGGCATGTCCCAGATGTCTTCCCCACTGTCGTATCCTCTCTCACTCATGTCCTGACCCACTGTCATATTAGCAGTCTTCAGTCCCACACTTCATCCATAAGACATCCTCATTCATAGCAAGAAAACTAAAAAATGGGTACCAGTGGGGAGAAAGGGTCCATTCACTATGATACCCTGCTAGGTTTTAAATAGTTATTATTATTATTATTATTATTATTATCATCATCATCATCATCATTATCATTATTTGTGATACCAGGGATTGAACTTAGGTGTGTTCTACCTCTGAGCTACACCCCAGCCCTTTTTATTTTTTTATCTTGAAACAGGGTCTCACTAAGTTGCTGAGGGCCTTGCTAAGTTGCTGAGGCTAGCCTCGAACCTGCAATCCTCCTGTCTCAGCCTCCAAAGTACTGGGATTATAGGCGTGCACCACCACACCAGCTTAGAGTATTATTGATCAATTAAGCTCCTTAAGAGGCAACACTGCCTATGAAGCTGCTGGTTACAACTCTAAGGTAATGAAGAATTGAGATGAGAGTCATCTCAGAGGCTGCACTGAGATGTAGTATGGTGGAGAAAGCCAGTGGGCAGTTATAAGATGAGAGGATAATTACAACAGCCGAGAACTCTTGCTGTCTTGTCTAAACTCAACAAGGGTCACAATGCCTCTTCCATCCAAATCTTTTTGATCTAGGATGTTTCTGAGGGCACTAAGGTGAAAGTCAGAAATACCCAACTTTAACCCAGAACAAAAAAAATTTTTAATTTCCTATGTGTAGTTGGTCTGGTCTTAATGATTTGCTTTATACATAAATGAGGTTGGGTCCCACTGTGTTTCATGGTAACTTCCTTAATACAATTTAAAGTAAGAAGAAATTGACAATAAACTATTGGTGGTGTGGAATTTGCTCTAAGTGGCAGCTTTTTAACTCGGCCACTTCAGGCAGGATATATGTGTATGTGGTGGGGGAGATGGGGTTGGAAGAAAGGGGCCAGAGACAGTGGAACTGATTCCAAAAGAGATGAAGAAAGCAACTACAGAGGGAAGGGCTTGTGAATAAACTGGGAAGTCCTCCATATGCATCAATAAATCCAGAATGTAGGTAGTATAATATCCTAACCAACACCTTGGGAAATCACAGAAGCCCGTGTGCCACCAACAAAAGACACGCCAAACTAAAAGGATTCTACACAGGCCTTTCCTTTTGGGAATTGTCCCCTCTGAGGAGTCCCTGGTGTGGAAGGCTGTGTGCTAAAAATTGGGAGTGAAAATTGAAGGGTAAAGAAAAGCATTATGATTGATGGATCCTATTTGGTCAAAGCAGCTATCTTATATACATTCAATATTGAGCAGCTGCACAGAGAGACACTGAGAAAGTTCCACAATCTGGCCTAAGCAAGGTCTTTCTGGTGGGGCCAGACTGGGGTGCAGTAGACTCAGATTCAGAATCAGATGAAGAGGAAGAGGCTCCAGGTCAAGTCGGGTCAGAGACACCCTGGCCCCTCCCGCTGCCTCCCCTGCCATCCAGCCTACTGGGCCATTACAGCTGCATACTCTCTGCAATTGGCTGCATTGCAGCTGGGTACTGTGCACAGTTTATCCTCCAGTGTGAGGTCAGTTCTTCTCAACTAATCCTCTTAAGTGTTCCAATAAAATACCATTTGGAAATGATAAAGAAATGGTACCCCCAAGGTGCAAACCAGGTTCTTACTCCACTTGCAAGGTAGTGCCCCAAATGGAACTACTCCTATGAGAAGAAGCCACCCTTACAAATACACTTGACATATTTATGGCAAATGCAATTTACCTTTAGTTCTGCATCAAAAGCTCTGATGCTTTTTAAATGACCACCATGACGTACAATTAAGACGAGGAACAACTGGCAGTGGCATGATACCAGCAGGGTGTGGGGTTAAGCTTGAACCTCTGAAGCTGGGCGTCCCCAGTTGACAAAGAGACCCAGGCGTGAGGGGAATAGGCTATCAGTCCCTAAGCCAACATTTATGTCAAACTCTGGGGTCAAACAGGGTGATTGTGACCTGAAATATGAAGGATTTAAAACCATTCATACCATCCTTTCTGGTTTATTACCCAGACTTGTATTTTCTGCAGAAGGGTTGATGGCTTTGGTTTATGAGAACCAATTAACGCATGACAGATTCCTGGAATCCTGTTCTGATTCTCATTTTCATGCTTTCTCTTCTTTACCATCCATTTCTCAATCTCTCTCTCTCTTCCCCCTACACACACACACACACACACACACACACACACACACACCACAAATATTCATCCTCTTTCTCTTACTATAAGGATTGGAACATTATGGACTAGGAAATGGAGTGTTTGAAGCAGACACAAAGTAGAAGTGAGGGCTGGGAGTCTGCAGGCTTCTAGAGTCATCTAGAAGACATAACATGTCACAGCCGAAAGAAACCTTGGAACCATCTAGATGGGTAGTCTTCTTTTACAGCTGAGGAAATTGAGACCTAAAGTTGACAGTAACACAGGTAGTCTACGATCTTCTTGTCAAAATCAAGACAAAGCGGATCCCACCCACAGCTTACCTACACTCCTCCAGCTCCAGCCGAAAACTGCACTCGGTGGCATCCTTTGTATCTGTGCTCTGCACATACCTGAGGAAGGCTGCCACACCCACCTGCTGCACTAGTTCTAAGCTGAGGTTTTCCTTACAAGACGTTGGGAATGATGAAACAGTGTAGATCAGGGGCTTAGATTTCCAAGCTGTCTCTTAAGGAGGCTGGGATATAGCTCAGTGGCACAGTGCTTGCCTAGCATGCATGAGGTTCAATTCCCAGCACTGGAGGGAGGACCAAGGTGCTTCATTGAGATCATCTGGCCCTTCACATTACTAAGGAGGAGAGCTAAAATCTCAAGTGCTAGTGTGATGTGAAGACAATCCCACAGCCAGCTCAAGGAAGCCAGGCTGAAGCCAGGTCTCCTTCTTCAGCCATTGGTCCTTCTAGTCTGGCCTCCCTGCTCCACTGTCTGCTGGGACCTTCAGTTCCAGCCCAAGCTGCATCTCAGAGTCACAGCAATGATACCAGAGCCTTAGCTCCAGTCCACAGTGGTTGTTCAGGGGGAAGGAGAGGGGACAGAGTACGTGACCAGGCCCAGACACTGAGCCCCAACCTCAAACCCTCTGCTGAACACAAACCCAAGCCAGCAGAGGAGAGCCATGGTGAGGTCACCACATTCCTGGTGGATACAGAGTGTCTTTGTTCAAGGCTATCAGGCCTCTGGCTCCGGCTGACTCAGGCTGGCAGGCTCACGCTGAACATTCTCTACCCGCTGAAAAATGAGCATTCTCAGAATCTCAGGGCACAGCCGTGGAGGAGTAAATACACAGACCTACAGAGGCGTGCGCTTGCTCGCTCACTCTCTCTCTCTCTCTCTCTCTCTCTCTCTCTCTCACACACACACACACACACACACACCCCACAGCTAGGAACAAACATTGAAGAATAAACACACCTGACATAAGGCTCAACTTGATCTCTAGAATCTCTAGAAGGAAAAGACTCCGCAAGTGCCGGGATCCTCCAGGGATCCTCCAGAGTCTTGGGGTTGGATCATTTCTAATGTCCTCAGTTTTCTTCTCTGTAAAGGGGGAATAACAATACCTACTTGGTATGGCTGTTGTGAAAATAGAGAAAAATATAAAACCCCTAGCCCAGTAACTGGATCAATACTTTATAGTGTTTGCTATTATTCTTAGTTGACATACCTTTCTAGTACACAATCATTCCTTTTCTCTGATAATGTCCTTCCTATCCAGAAAGGTAGGTGCCCCCACTCCAGAACCCTACTGGCCCTCAGGAGGCATATGGCGTAACATAGGCCAGTTGGGAAACCTCATCTAAAAATTTAAAAATGGGGAAAGAGAGAAATTCAGCTGGCCAGGTGGCCGGAACTACAACTTGCAAACTCAACCTTGCGCAGTATGGACAGGGAAGAAGAGGAAACTGACTTGTAGACACCAGAGGAGACCGAGGGAGACACAGTAAGGAAGGCAGAGCATGCTGGCAGCACCCAGCCCCATCCTGGGGCCCAGCTGCATTCTTTTCTTTAGCTAGTATAAGACAACCCTGAAGCCTTGCAATACATTTACCTTGATTTCGACACTAGCTAGAGTTGGTTTCTGTTACTTTCAACCAACTTGTTTCCCATAGAAAACAATGATGATGGTGACTCTCTCATTACAATGATGTATATATGCATCATATGTTTCAGTCTGCATTATCACCTCTGTGAGCCGACACTGACACACATAACACCTAGAGGAAGGAAGATGCATTTGCTTGCAGTTCTGGAGATTTCGGCCCATACATATAGTCTATTTGTGCAGGCTGCCAAGCAGGAGCCAAGGCAACAGGTCCTCGGGGCATGATGGTGGGAGGCAGAGGGAGTAAGGAGAAGGGCAAAGGACATACATAGTCCCCAAGGTCACAGCCCCAGGGACCCACCTCCAACATGGCTGCCTCCAGAGCATGAGGTCTGAGGAACATTTTACTTTCAAACCATAACATATGCACAGAAAGATAGATTTATCTTTGACCTCTGTATCCTCAGTGCTATTTAAGGAGGTGGCTATGTGTCCCACCTAAAAAGACAATGATGTAGAGAATCAGAGGGTAACTGGTAAACCTTTGCCTAGGCTACTATCATTAAATGTGAGGAAGAAGCCAGGCATGGTGACACACCCCTGTAATCTCAGGACTTGGGAGGCTGAGACAGGAGGATTGCAGGTTTGAAGCCAGCCACAACAACTTAGTGAGACCCTCAGCAACTTAATGAGACCCTGTTTCAAAAATAAAAATAAAATAAAAAGGGTTGGGCATGTAGCTCAGAGGTAGAATGTCCCTGGGAAAGAAAGAAAAGAAGAAGGAAAGAAAGAAAGAAAGAAAGAAAGAAAGAAAGAAAGAAAGAAAGAGAGAGAGAGAAAGAGAGAGAGAGAAAGAGAGAGAGAGAGAGAGAGGAAAAGGAAAAGTATATGGAAATATCAATTAGAAGTGAGGACAAAAATACCTGTCTGGTTCTCCTCTCTACCTGAAGTCTGCTTTGGAATGTACCTGGCTTACTAAAAATTGCCTGATCCTATGGAGCTCTGTCATTTACCTTGGACAAATAGACTTTCTGAACTTTAGAAGTATTTAAATGATACTACCGCACTGAGCAGAGGCATGTGAAGCATCAGACACAAAGTTGAGTTCCTAGCGGGCGGTAGCTGTTATTATTAAGCTTTCCCTCTTTGTGATCAACGTCCACAAAACTGCCCAGTCCACATTTCCAGGGTTCTTGTAATAATTACCATTCTCAAATAAAAACAAAAGGCGCCTGGTGAAGCAGAGTATGGAAATTTTCTTTCTCTGTGGCTACTGTAACGCGATTCTAGATTGAGAGCGCCAGTAGAGACCCTGCAGCCTTCAGAAGCCCGAATTTGACTCCACCTAACCCCCCTTGGCAGCACTCTCCTTCCTCTAACTTTGGGCAACCGCATTTACTGGTAGACCACATTTTGCTAGGTACTCTGAAAAATATAAGAACAAACCAAGACTAGAACCAATGATTCCTCCTATTCTCAAAAAGCTTGCTATGAATGATGTTTGTATAAAGCCACACAAACACTCATTAATGGGGCACAAATGAAGTGTCTGTATGCTCAAAGGTCCTGACGAAAGAGCCGAGCAGATGAACCTACATTCTGCACCTCGGTTGGAAGAGCTAAGAGTCCATAATGATGACAAGGAGACTGGGACGGAAGAAACGAGAGTTCAGAACGTGTAACGTTCTTCACATATCAATCAGTTACTCTAGAGAAGACATATTTAAGCAACAAGAAGCTCAGTCAAAGAAAGGGTGGGCATGTAGGGCTGGTGATATATATTCTCGAGCCATCTAAGGGTAGCTGGGGCCATGTGAATGAATGAGCAGCCCAATACAGAAGCTTTCAACTCTGGCTGCTTCAACAGCAGAATCGCCTGGGGAGCCTTAAAAATACTGAGGGATGCTGTTCCTATCCACAGAGATGATTTCATTGGTCTGGGATGCTGCCCAGGAATCAGGACTCAGCAAGGCCCCCATGATTCTACTGTGCAGTCAAGGCTGAGGACCACGCCCCACAATGAAGCTGAGTGGGCTAGGAGCGGGAAACTAGGGGCCTCTTCTCTGTTGATGTGATTGAGCTGGGTGTGGAAAGCTGAAGTTTTGGGGCCAACGGTGAAAGCGATAGTTTCATAAGTGTGATCCTCATACTTCCCTAGAGTCTGATTTTATCCCTAAGAGTGACCTAAGCTCAGGCATCCTTCCAACGCCTTCTCTCTTGACACACTGCTCAGACCCCCCAGGCTGACGTCCATGCGGTCAGTGCCCCAAGGACACTTTGGGTGCCTGTGGCCTGACAGACCACTCATTGTGAGAAAAGGGGGTCAAACCCAGCTGAGTGGGCGGCACTGGCCTCTGCTGGCCATCTGGACAAAGAGACTGTTGGTAACTGCATATTTTCAAAGTTCTGATTACAATTTGAACTCAATCATGCTGTTCGCACAGACAGATATCTTGGCACATGGCAGGGGTGGGAGAGAGACGAAAGGAGGAACAGGAAAGAGCTCCATCTCATTGCTTCAAGCCCAAGGGAGCTCTGGAAATCTCCCTAACTCATTCCTGCTATCCTAGTATTTTGAGACTACATCTTAACTCGGGTTAATGTATAATCAGCACCTCTCTCTGAGACACTGTGTACCTCACATACACTGATACAGGAAGGATGGACAGCCCCTTCTCCACTAGTAGAAGACACAGTTTGAAGTGGTTGATAGGTTCCTTCCTCTCAGTGAACACCCCAACATCCACTTAACCCTGCAGCTATTTTGTACAACATGACCCCCTTAGACAGGATTGATTGGATAAATGCAAGTCCCTGATCCAAACCAGGCCAATCAGAAGCTTTCCCCAGGAATCAAATAGGGGAGCTTCACTCTTTCCTCAGGGCTGGACCAGTAACTCAACAACACAGGGGAGTGTGGTTCCTGTTGGAGGACCCATGAAGCAGAGGAGGGAGGATAACCTTCATGGAATAATCCAGAACAAATCTCTCATCTGGCATCAGCACCCATTTGAGACCCAGATACATTCTTGCCCTTGGGTTCTTTAAGACATGTATGTAACCTCCAGTGTACAAATAAATTATCCTTTAAAAATGTGAGCTTTTTTATTTTTTATTTCTGTTATTTGGAATTAGTAACAATAACAACTTACATTTATATAGCATTTACTTCTATGCCAGACACTGTTGTAAGTTCTCTCTCTATTCACTCACTTAATTTCGGTTTGTTTTTTTTTTTTTTTGCGGTACCGGGGATTGAACGCAGGGGCGTTCTACCTCCGCGCTACGCCCCCGGCCCTATTTTTTATACTTTTATTTTTTTAAACCGGGTCTCACGAAGTTGCGGAGGGCCTCACTAAGGGGAGAGAGAGAGAGAGAGAGAGAGAGCGAGCTGAGGCTGGCTGCGAACCCGGATCCTCCGGTCTCCGCCTCCCAAAGTACTGGGATTCAAGCGTGCGCCACCACGCCCAGCACCACTCACTTAATTTCACAGCACCTTTATGAGTCAGGCTCTGCTATGATCTCCAGTTTTTGGATGAGGAACTTGAACCACAGAGAGATTAAGTGGGTTGCCTATGATTACAGAGACCAAATAACATAAAATAATACAGCCCTTGAGGTTCGATATGCAGATTCTACTTACAACTTTCTTATGTGAACTCCATTAAGAGATAGGCCATTCAGTCTGCAGTTAATAGCAACATGAGATATGGACAGAGTTCCCAGAGAACCACAGTTTAGAAAAGAGCATGGGATGCCAGAATAGCCAGGAGGGCTTCCTGGAGGGGGTGGGGATAACTGGACTGTCTCCAGAGACACCAATCAGGATGGAAGCCATTCCACATGGAGATGACAGGTGACCAAAGGTGTAGATGTAGGAGTGCCCTGGCATGGGCCAGAGCAGTAAAAAGCCCAGTCTGATTGGCGGGGAGGCAGTGAGGGGGTCCTGAGACCCACACCCAGGAAGTCAAGCATGGCAAAGCCCTGGAGGCTTTGAGATGAAGAGACTCCTGATGACTGCCGCATTTAGGAGCATCTTCCTGTGATAGGAGAGGGGACGGAGGCAGGGAGCTCAGTGAGAGGCCTGGCAGCCTCCCAGATAGGAGACCATGAGGGTCTGGTGGGATAGCAGGAGATGGAGATGGCTCTCATCCCTCTTTTGGTCCCACTTCCAGACATGCTCTGGTTTGCTTCAGAGGCTCAAAGACCATATTTTTGTTTCTCCTCTCTTTCTACTTAAAGGACCTGCAGTCCAAGGTAGGGAAAATGTGGTCTGCCTATCATTCATCACGTGGCCAGGCAGATGGAACTCGGAGCACAGGCCTAGCCAGGTTCCCTAGAGGGTCACAAAGGCCGGAGAGAGCAGGCCTTGCACCAGGCCCGCAAACCTGCCTGCGGATTCCGAGACACAGCCAGGTTGCATCCCCTGCCTAGCTTCAGAAGAGTAAATACTCACCACTGAGAAATACAGACAGGGACGAAAGCCCCATGATGCTTCAAAAACCTTTTTCTGTGGTGTTTGCATAATGTAGAACCTTCACGTGCTCAGAGGCGAATGATGGGGGAAGGGGGAAGAGATCCATGACTGAGCCTCAAGCATTAAAGTAAAAAATGGATTTCAATAAAACATGATATAAAAACAAGAAATAACTGTAAATGGAATTGAAAGCAAATGACATAAAACTCCCGCACAAGGCTGCTCATTGCAATTCTGGAAACTTTACTTCTCGCAGCTGCACAGCCATCAGTATTCAGGGCCCTTTTTCTTTCCACTCCTGTGAATTTGTCACTCGTGGTGACGTGTGTCAGCTCTCTGGTTTCATATCGCTTCTGCTGCCCCTCTGAACCACAAGCAACTGAGACTGGGCAAGTGTCTGGCCCTCCCCAGGGAGAGGGGCATGATCTGGATACAATTGGTGGGGAGGTCAGGTCCAGTGTTGGAAGGGACCCTCCCGCTCTCTTATCCTCAGCCTCTCACCCCATCAATAAGCACCCCTGGCTCCCCTCTCCGGGGACTTCTTTACCCATCATCAAAGCAGAAGCCCAGGAGCCATGGTCTCAGCTCAGAGGGGGCTCCTGTGGAGGGGCAGGTGGGGAAGGTGTCCCAGGAGACACTGGCTCCAGGGTCATCAGGTTTCGGGGGGGTCAGAGTAGGGTGAAGACAGTCTGGGGGTATGTCCCTGAGTGGCGGAAACCCCACAACATCCCTGCAAATGAAGCACTGGTCCTCTCCAGCCAGGATGAGTTCTGCAGTGAGGATACGAAAGCTAGAAGTCCTGGCAACTGACCTCCATAAATTTTCCTAACACAATCCTTGAGTCCCAGTTGGACATCTTCATCTTCTGGAACATTCTGCTCTTCCCTCTCTGGGAAACCAGCCATGCCTGCCAGCTGCCTCCCTCCTGACTATCAGAGTTGAAGGAGGTCGGAGTCAATGACCTGTAAAGTCTTCTTCCACTTCCAGGGTCTCTGACACTGCACCTTCAAATTGCTGTAGGAAATGCTGCTTGCTGGAGTCATTATAATAGGAAAGTCTCTACAGGTTGGGGGAGTCACATGCGTTACCCTGTTTACTTCTTATCTTAAATTTAACAGTAGGCCTATCACCCCATTTTTTGTGGTACTGGGATTGAACCCAGAGGCATTCTACATCTGAACTATACCCCCAGCCTTATTTTATTTTTGATTTGGAAACAGGGTCTCACTAAGTTGCAGAGGGCCTCACGAGGTTGCTGAGGCTAGCCGCGAACCTAGGAACCTCCTGTCTCAGCCTCCCAAATACTGGGATTACAGGATTGTGCCACCATGCCTGGAACCCCATTTTACATTTAAGGAAATTGAGGCTCACAGAGATGAGGGAAAGCTGTCTGTTGAGGAAGTGCAATGGTCGTAGGCCTGGACTAAGAGCACAAAGCTGACTTGAAATCTCATCTCTGCTTCTTCTAGCAGCAAAACCACTAGCCAGGGACTTATTCCCTTGTGATGGATAATGAGGTGGTGCCACAGGTAAGGCTGGCACAAGTGGGAGCTCATGATGGTGGCTTTATTTTTGTAGTAAGCAACTTTCTTGAGATCCTAACAACTACCAACAAGTTGAAGCAGGATGGGAGCCTGATCCCTCTGTCTTGGTCAGTATTCCCACTGTTAAAATCCCAAAGACCTGACCACACAACTTAGAGGAAAGACGATTTATTTGTTCACAGTTTCCTTGGAGATTTTGGGTTCCGTCCATGTGAGGCCGAGGACCACAGATCCCAGGCCATAGCAGCAGGAAGCAGAGAGAGGGAGAGCGCAAGACCTTACGCTCACATCATGGAGGCTGGAAGCAAGAGAAAGCAAGCAGGAGGAAGAGGAAGGATCCCCAAGGCCACACCCCACAGACCCCTCCCCTGCAACCAACATTGCTACCTTGTTTTTGTGAGGGTTAGGGAGACATTCTAAATCCAAACCATTATACCCTCCATCTTCAAAAGTGCCTTGTCCATTAAGCTATGCCCCTCTCAAGTGAGTGCATCAAGAACAATAAAAATGACCATGTATGGAACATTAACAATATGCTAGGTATTGGGATGGGCATTTTACACAAATGATTCCATTCCAACCTTCTTAAAAGTTTGAGGTAGGAACTACTATTCTTCCAATTTATAGACATGGAGAGTGAGGCTAAGGCTCCATCAAATCCAGTGCCAGCATTTGATCTCGCAACTCTCAAACTCCAAAGTCAAACTGTGAAGCCTGCACATATTGCCTTCCAGTTAGAGTTTGTTTTAACCTCTATACCTAACACCCTTCTAAGTTCTGGAGGTATTCAAGGATTGAGTTGTCATCAAGGATTTCATGGGGTCTGGGCTGCTCCTCGGTGCAGTGGAAGCCCATCAGAGGGTGGAGATTCTGAAGGCTTTGTCAGATCTGGACAATTTGTAGGGAACGTAGCCTCAGAAGTCAGCTTGCTTCTCAACGTCCCCAGTCTCTTGACCTCACCGAATAGAGGTGATGGAGAAAGCCGTGTCCTTCAGGGCCTGGGCACAAGGGGACTTTCCCTACTCACCAGGTGCGGGATGGATCCGTGGGTGACTGGTTTCCCAGTCCCCAAACCCCAATTGGCACATATCTGTGAAGGAAGAGAGCAGATCATGGGTCTTCATGTGAGGGTTGCTCAGCCTGGAGCACAGAGACGAGGCTGAGCAGTGTAGGGAGAGGACAGGAACTGGGTACCCATCCCATCACAGCCCTAATACTCCCCACAATGGAAGTGTTCCATTACTCTAGACTGGGGACCAGCCTCTCCCTTGGAGAAGGACATTCACCTGCCACCTGCAATGTTTTGCTAAGAATCAAACTCTGGCCGGGTGTGGTGGCGCATGCTTGTAATCCCAGTACTTTGGGAGGCGGAGACCGGAGGATCCGGGTTCGCGGCCAGCCTCAGCGCGCATGCGCGTGCGCGTGATATCTCTCTCTCTCTCTCTCTCTCTCTCTCTCTCTCTCTCTTTTTCTCTCCTCTCTCCTCTCTCTCTCTCTCTCTCTCTCTCTCTCTCTACCTAGTAAGGCCCTCTGCAATTTCGTGAGACCCGGTTTCAAAAATAAAGTATAAAAAAATAGGGCCGGGGTCGTAGCACGGAGGTAGAACGCCCCTGCGTTCAATCCCCGGTACCGCAAAAAAAAAAAAAAAAAAAAAGAATCAAACTCTGTCCCTTCTGCAGATTCACTGAAGATGGTGACCTCTAGGTGCCCAGCCCTGAAGGCCCGTCGTCCAAGCCATGCCACAGTGAGGAGGCCAAGGAGACTCTCTGGGGTGGCTGTGGTGCTGCTCCTGCCAGGGCCTCCAAGGGGCCGGTTTAGCATGACTGGCCCGACTTGGAAATGAGAAATTCGGCCCCTTGTCAAAAGAAGCGCTTTTGAAGTTTCTGCTTTCATCTCCTGGTGCTCCCCCAACCAGAAGTAATGGAGAGGAATAAAATGCAATTTATTCACCAGTCCAGGAGGCTCATTTCCAAACACAATAGCGATGCCAGGCAGCAGGCCTCCCCCAGGAGAGACAAAAGGGAAAAAGAAAAACCCCCAGAAAAAAGAAGTCTCCGAGGAGAAGCAGGCCATTAGAGGAGAGCTTTATAGGGTGACCCGCTGTGCATGTCCAGAGAGCCAGGCTACAAAGCAAGCCAGGGGCTCTGTTTGGCACCTGAGACACCTCTGCCCTGGGCCTGTCTGGGAAAAGAAAATGGCGGCCTCATGGGGATGACTCTTGTGTGACATTAGAAATAAGAACATGGGTTAGAAATAAGGCCACAGGTGCTAGGCATCCAAGAAATTAGACCTTAGGCAAATAAAGTCGGGGCTCCCTTAGCATCTTCTCCAGTCCCAGGGCAGCCCTTCCTGGTACCCAACCTAGGTAGCAGGAGAGTCTAGGGTAGGTACAGTCAATGGGCATTTTTAAGCAATCTCTGTGAGGCTGGGAGAATCTTCTGGAGCCACTCTCATGGCAGCAGAGGGAAGCCACTTCCCCTCTGAGATCTTCTGGTCCTCCACATAAAGGAGGAAAGAATGCCTACTATATCCTGCTGGCTTTGGATTAAAGAAAGTAACGTGTGGAAAATACCAAAGTCGTTCTGGACTTTCAAAAGGCATCCAAGACATTCACTCTTCCTAGAACGCACTACCCTGTCTTGTTCTCTGGGAAAACCTTGAATTCATCTTATTGGTCTGCACTTGGGTGTCTAGAGGAGGCCTTTCCTGCTGCTCCCAGACTCTTAGGCAGGACTTCATCCATGTTACCATCCTGCCTGTTAGAGGTGGACTACACTAAATTTGTATTTGGACCAAACCCCAAATGTTGAAATCAACTTTGGGCCAGAACCAAAATACCATACCATAAAACAAACATCTGAAATTCAGGGATAAATCTGAAATGTTACCAGCAATAACCATTATTACAATTGTATCACTAAAAATTTTATTTGTTAAGTTTCAGAAGTTTGGCATTGTTATGCAGGAGCTAGGAGCTGTCTGATACTGCCCTCATCCCTGAACTTCTGATGGATCTTCATTTTATTTTCTTTCTTTACCTTCCTTCCTTCCTTCCTTTTTTTTTTTTTTGTGTGTGTGTGTGCGTGTGTGTGCATGTGTGTACTGGGGATTGAACACAGGGGCGTTCTACCTCTGAGCTACACCCCCAACCCTATTTTTCATTTTGAAACAAGGCCTCACTAAGTTGCTGAGGCTGATTTCAAACCTGTGATTCTCCTGTCTCAGCCTCCCAAATACTGGGATTATAGGCATGCACCATAATAATCATTTTCGGCTGGGGTGAATGGGAGAGCAGGCTATTTATATTTAAGAGTGCCTCATTTGTATCCAGTATGTTTTTTTCCCTTTCATGCTCATATTTTATTATGCCTCAATAGAAGATGGTTCAGCATAGATATTGTTGCACGTGACTTTTGAGATTTTTTTCTTCACATAGAATCCAGAGATTGACATATTATTCTTAATCTAAACCCCAAGTGTGCACAATCTGCAAATATGAAGGACTTGTTGTCTAAATGGAATTTTAAAATAAAACACTAAATACAAATTTCAAAGGTTATTTTGATTAATGTGGTGAATGCTAAAACTGAAAACCATTCTACAAAAGATGAGAATTATGGTATAATCTAATGTCTATATTCAGCTTGTATTATTATTTACATGTTTAGGAATGTCTCTTTGTGCAAAAAGGATACAAACTTCTTCCTATAGTTATTTAGGTAACATATTTTCTGTTTTGTTTTCCATTTAACTTTTTGAAGGTTCTGAATCATGCTTTTGCACATAAAAGTAACAGCTTTCACAAGGGCCATGAACTGTTGCACCATTTTAATCTTGCAATAATAAATATATGTTTATTCTCCAAAGAATTGGCAGAATTTCAACCTATAGAGCACATAGGAGACCTTTCATTTCAATTTTCATATACTTGATTACCACCATACTCATATTTCAAGGGGAATGTTTAAATGGAAACAAATCTTAATGAAAGACCCATTCGTATTATTGATGTTGGTATACTGGCTTTATATGTTAGTAACTCATGTGATTACAGTCACTCTACAAAAGCCTCAGAAATGAGGCTAAAAGAGGCATTGAACTCTCAGCCTTCCAAAGCCTTATGCTTAAATCAGACCTACGGAGCAGATGTTGACCAGAGCTGGAGGTCAGAGTGTGGAGCCACCTGAAGGAGTGTGCTGCGTCTCGCAGCATTGGCTGGGTGGAGACGGCTTCCTGGGACTCAGTGCTAGTCCATTCTCTTTGTGGACTCTAAAGTTATGACCTGCCTTGGACCAGAGTTTCTTCTATCTTCTTTCATACAAACTTTTTGACAGGGAAATGGAGAGAACTAGAGAACATCATGCTAAGTGATATTAGTAAGTCACTAAGAGTAAAAAATTGGATGTCCCCCCTAATCTGTGGGAGCTAGATAGGATGGGACTTAGAAGGGACTTAGAAGGGAAGAAGAAGAAATCTTTAGATGGACAAAGAAGGTGACCTAACTGAGGGAGTTGGGAGGGGGGTGGAGGGAAACACACTATAGCACATGATGTACATACACAAACCTATAAGACTCAATCACTATCCGGAGCATGAAAGGGAGGGAAGGGGGAGGGAATAGGGTGGGATTGGA
>PVJS01005295.1:0-64798 GCA_004027185.1 Glis glis | reverse complement strand
TGACCAGAAAACAAGCTCTGTGTGTGTGTGTGTGTGTGTGTGTGTGTGGCACTGGGGATTGAACTCAGGGGCATTCTACCTCTGAGCTATACCCCAAGCCCTTCGTCTCACTAAGTTACTGCATGCTGGCCTCGAACCTGTGATCCTCCTGTCTCAGCCTACTAAGTACTGGGATTATAAGTGTGTGCCACCATGCCCAGCTCTAAGCTTCCTTTTTTTAGGTAAAATCTTTATATACTTAGAGAGAATTTCGTAACCTGTTTACCCATTTTTACTTAGGGACACACACATGAGATTTTCTGATGTCACTATAATCTTCTAACTCACTCTATTAATGGCTATGGAGTCTTTCATAAGGCAAACATGATAGTATTTCCTCAATCCCCCTCCCCCAGCCTTGCATTCAGAAATTTGGGTTTTAGTCTGCCCTTTTCCAGTTAATAAACAATACTGCAGTTCCGTCTCTGTGGCTAAAGCCACTGCCACAAAACAGAGTATTTTCCTAGGAGAGAGTCTGAAAACAGGAATTAATGGGTCAAAACATAGGAATGTTTTTCAGGCCCCATTTCTCAGCAGGGGGAGTGACCAGGGAGTGCCCCGACACCCCGCAAATCCCAGTGCCCCCATGTGGGATTCTCTAGCAGGTGATGAATGACCAAAACAGCACAGATGGATATTGAGGTGGGGAGATAAGAGATGACACCCCTCAGGGACTCTGGGCCCACACAAGTATAGACAATGTGTTTTGGGGTGCCCTCTTGTCTAAAGTCTCCTTCTATTGGAACCACCACTATCCACAGACCCTGGTGATGGAGCAATTCTGCACAGCCATGTTTGTACCCCACAAGTTTGCCTGATGGGGAGAGGCAACCCTCGCTCAGAGCCAGCCAAACCACCAGCGGCCAGCAGCCAGCAAGATTCTTTCTTAAACTCAGATGCAAAACTTCTTAACAGAGTATTAGCAAATCAATTCCAACAACAATGAAAAGGATAATACATCATGAAGAAGTTGGATCTATCCTACCAAGGCAAAGCTGCTTCCTCATTTGAAAATCAGTCAGAGTAATTCACTGTAAGAATGCACTGAAGAAGAAAAACCATATGCTTACTTAATAGATGCCAAAAAAGATGTTAGAACCAATAAGTCAGTTTAGCAAGGTTGCTGGATACAAGAACAACATACAGAAAGCAACTGTATTAAAAAAAAGTTATACCCCACTTGCCATAACATTAAAAAAAATCAAGAAAGATTCAAGAATAAGTCTGACAATAGCCATATGAGAAATATATCCTGAAAACTTCCAAATACCACTAAGAGAAAGACCAAAGTAATGAAAGAGATATACCATATCCATGGATCAGAAGGCTCCATATTGTTAAGCTGTCAATTCTCCCCAAATGGATCTAGAGATTTAATACAACCACAATCAAAATCATTTGTTTAAAGGAACTGACAAGACAATTTGAATACACATACGAAATTATGAGACTTAAATACCCAAAACAACTCAAAACAAACAAAAAGAACTACCACAGAAAGGGAAGGACTGATGCCACCCGGCGCTGAGGTCTGCTATGAAGTCACAGTAGTCACGAGCGTATGGAATTGGCACGAAGATGCACAGACAGACACGGGGGAAGAGGACAAACTAGACTCACACACATGTAGTCAATTAATCTGAATCAGATTCACACACACAGAGTTAATTAATTTTCTGCAAAGGCTAATAAGACAATTTATTGGGTGCAGGACAGTCTCCTTAAATGGTGTTAGATCAAGGAGAGACCCATATTCTAAAAACAGAACAACTTCAATTCATACCTCACACCATATTTAAAAAACAAACAAACGAAAAACCAGTTAAGCATGGTGGTGCACGCCTGTAATCCTAGTACTTGGGCGTGGCCAGCCTCAGCAACTTAGCGAGGCCTCCACAACTTAGTGAGGCCCTGTTTCAAAATAAAAAATAAAATAGGGCTGGGGGTGTAGCTCAGAGGTAGGATGCCCCTGGGTTCCATCCCCAGTACCGCAAAAACAAAAAAATCACAATACCAAACAACATAGTAACAATGGCAAAACAAAACTGATCAGAGACCTAAATGTAAAGACTAAAACTATAAGACTTCTAGAAGAGAACGTAAGAGACATCATTGGGAGTTTGGGTTAGCAGTGAATCAGACACAGCATCAAAAGCATAATTCAAGCAAGAATACATAAATAAACTGAACTTCAACAAAATTCAGAACTCCTATTGGTGGAAATACAGTGTTAGAAGAATGGAAAACCGAGCTGAAACCTGGAGACAAAACACACACATCACCCTCCTGACAAAGACTTGTATCTAAGCCAGGCATGGTGGCGCATGCTTGTAATCCCAGTCCTTGGGAGGCTGAGACAGGAGGATCGCAGGTTCGCAGCCAGCCTCAGCTACTTAATGAGGCCCTGTGCAACTTAGTGAAACCCTGTTTCCTAATAAAAAAAGCAATGAAATAGGGCTGGGGGTGTAGCTAGGAGGTAGAATGCCCCTGGGTTCCGTCCCCAGTAACTAACACACACACACACACACACACACTTGCATCTAGAACACAGGAAAGAACTCTCAAAACTCAACCTGAAAAAAAAATGGCCCTTTAGCCGGGCTTGGTGGTGCATGCTTGTAATCCCAGTACTTTGGGAGGCGGAGACCGGAGGATCCGGGTTCTCAGCCAGCCTCAGCTCTCTCTCTCTCTCTCTCTCTAGTTAGTGAGGCCCTCCGCAACTTCGTGAGACCCAGTTTCAAAACAAAGTATAAAAAATAGGGCCAGGGGTGTAGCGCGGAAGTAGAACGCCCCTGGGTTCAATCCCCGGTACCACAAAAAAAAAAAAAATGGCCCTTTAAAAAATGAACACAAGACTGGAACAGATACTTCACTAAAGAAGAGATATTTGAGGTCAAATAAGTAAACAAAAAGATACTAAACATCATTCACTACTAGGGAAACACAATTTAATTTTCATAATTTAATTGCCAGAACAAGATACCACCACACGCCTACTCAGATAGCTAAAATTAAAAAAAAGGCCAACCAAATCAAGTGTGGGTGAGGATGTAGAGCAACTGGAACTCTCTTCCACTGCCGCCGGGGACATAAAATGGTACAATGCTTCGGGAGACGGTAGTATGTCTATGTACTACGTAGTTTACTATACATCAATTACACCTCAACAAAGCTGTTAAAAATAAATTCCCTCCTTATTTCCCCCTCATCCAGTATCTCCCCATCCCCAGAAAGAGCAACATCCACCCCCAAAGGACACAGCAGAGGGTCTTGGGCCCCGCGAGTCACAGAGCCGCTTCTCTGGATTAGGAGGGGATACCTCCAGTCTCCTCTTTGCTGTCCACCCCTGGAGGTCAAAGTTCTGAGGCTCATGTCCTTCGAGCCGGCGCTGGCCTCTCTGTGTGGCCAAGACTCCTATGCTGCACTGGGAACTCACTTGGGACACCGGTCTGGGTGGAGCTTGATTTGCGGTATGGACAACGTCGCGGCTGGGTTGCGTTAGGAGCGTAGTCTCTGCTTCCACGGGGATCCAGGGCTGCACCCCAGGCCCCAGAGACGTGGCAATCCCAAATCCAAGCAAGGTGGGTTTCCTCCCAGGGCGGCCCAGTCCCCTTCCGTCGACTGTCCCTCCCCGTGGATGCTGGCTTGGGGTGTCCCGGCTCGATCTCTGCCTCTCTCTGCTCCAGGGCTGCCCGCCACGTGCGCACTTTCACGTCCTTATAAACCTCTCATTAACGAGCCGGAGAGACATTTTCTTGGGCAAGGCTAACCTTTCTGCTGCACCTTGGAATGTATCGATAGCGGCAGCCACAGTCATCTCAGAGGCCGTCTCGCAAGCGCCGGATCGTTTATGGCTGTGCTTTTGTCGAGATGAATGAACTCCGATGACTGCATTTACAGCTCTAAGCATTTTAATAAGGAAAAAAAAAGGCTCATAAAAGTCAAAGATAACTTCCGATTTTTCCTGCATTAGCTGAGTCCCGCGGGCAGCCCAGAAACATGGAGAAGCTGAGACAGGGTTGAAGACGGGCGGCAGGGATCGGTGCGCACGCTCCGCTCTCCCAGGGCAAAGCGCTCACAGCTCTGGGAACCTCTCTTCAGTGCCCCTTTCCGAGTGTCCTGGGGGTGTGACCCTGAGCTGTGGCAGGAAGGAGCGGGCGCAGGTTCTGGCTCTGTCACCCGCCTGTGAGGCCACTTAGTGCTCCTCACTGGTGTCCTCATCTGCAGGTACATGGGGACCCAAGGGGGTGGCGCCCCGGGGCCAGCACAGTGCCCACAGCAGGCACGAGGACCCTGGGCAGATTCTGCACACAGGGCAGGTGCGTGGCCTTGCAGAGAGGTGACGGTGGGCACCAAGTGTGAGCCTGAGAGGAAGGTCCCACCCAGGCCTGAACGGGCACACATCCAAGACAGATGGCGTCCATCCCATGGCCCCCTCCTCCAGCCACGACCCACCTCTGAGCCCCGCTCGCCGGGGATCATGGGTTCAACCTGCGAGCTTTTGGGTGGACAATTCAGATCCAAACCACAACATGAGGCCCGGTGAGGGATCCTTAGGTTACTGGGGGTGCCCTGAAGGGGACTGTGGGATGGGGGTGCTTAGGGAAGAATCCCACAGGTGGGTACAGTCATACTGGGGATGCAGGTGGGAGTCCCACCTGGGATACCCTTTTCCAGAGCTTTCTCTATTTGTGGGGACATTTCCCTGCAGCCCAACTTCCCTGCAGGAAGAGGAGAAGGACCCGATTCTGAGCACCCAGTATTCCAGTATGTTCCATGCAGCCTGGGTTCACCTGGTCTGGGAAGCAGTTCTGGGCAGAGGACACTGGCGTCTGGCCAACGCAGCCTTAGGCCTGGGACACTCACCAGGTGGGGCTTCTAGGATAGCAGGGACAGGACCCCAAGTTCCTGCTTCTCCAGCGGGTCGCCATCTGGGACAGCCCTCACTGAGCTGATGAGGGCTGGGGCTCTGGCTTCTCACAACCCACAGGGTGCCTGCCTCTGCCCAGCTGGGAGAGGATAGTGGAAACCCAGCCCCAGAGGAAGGCGGCCTCCCTGCCTCCCCTCGGCGCGGCTGAGCCGCTGTGGGCGCAGCCACGGAGCACGGACGTTTAATTGCTTCTGGGGTTGCAATTTTCCTTGCATCTTCACAGAGCTGCTGTGATGTGCGCCAAAGATAACAAGTAGGCCCCAACATCAATAACTGCTAATAAATATTAATATAACATAAACACCACGTTTACTGTCATGTGAAACCAGTTTATTATTCACAGATGAAATCCAACTGCTGTTTTTATCGCTGTCTGGAGTGAACGAGCCCGTCCACGCGCTGCTGCTGCAGCTGCTACTTACTGCTGGTGGCTCCGGGTGCTCAGAAACCTTGCTCCCACTCCCTCAACCCTGAGCCTCCGCTAACCCCGACTCGTCCATGAGCAGCCAGCGGGAGCCACCTGGAGCTCAGGTGGTCACAGCCGTGCAGGACGCAGCACCAATGGCGGGGGGGGGGTCTGACTTTCAGGTGCATTTCCATCGCCTGATTGTCCGTCTCCAGAGCAGGGGAGCAAGCACTGCCTTCCCCGTTACAGGCCCAGAGGGGAGGGCAGGAGGCACCTGCCCCCGAGGTGTGCATTAAAAGCCCCCATTAGCAATGGCAAGGGTCGTTCCCATGGCTCCCTGCGAGTCCTGAGCCCCTCCCAGGGGCATCCACACCATGCACCAAGGCCGGACGCAGTGCCACACGAGAGAGGGTAGAGGTACCTTGCTGAGGTGAGGGTCCACCTGCACCGGTGGGAAGGCCACGTTCGATAGATGACATAAAGACGAGCAAGCCCGCCTGCCATTCCCCTTCCGATCACACACCCACTGACCGTGTGCAGGGAGGAGGCTGCTCACAGCAGCAGCACCTGCATCTGAAAGTTGGGAACAGCACAACCGTCCCTAGGCAGGGGAATGGACCACCGGGATGGTCCCCCAGCAGCCAGGAGTTAGCCAAACCCAGTCACGTCACCGGAGAGCTGAACACGGGTGGCCGTGCCGCGCCCCGCCTGGTACCACCTTGGCCGTTAGTGCTGTGCAGCCGCGGTACAGAGCCAGCGGAGAGGGAGAGAGGGAATGCCGGGGACACCTACTCCTTCTGTAAAGACTTAGCCCCTGGAAAAAACGGTCAGACGCGATTTGACAAGAGGTCCATGTTGTTCATTTGGCTGGCGCGCATGCGGAGGCTTATTATCGTACCCTGGGCACATTTTATAATTAAAAAATAAGCCCCAAAGGAGGCCGAGGCGCAGCTCTGTAGAGAGCGGGGGACAGGGAGGCTTCCAGGACCAGGTGGAGTCTGAGCTGGACCTGGAAAGCTGGTCCGGAATGTTCCTAGTGGCAGTCCAGGGGGCACATGGGAATCGGAAGGAGGGACACGTGGCAGCAGGAGGGTGCCAGCAGCGGGAGCGGCCAGGGGCCTGGGCACTGCAGTTCCCAGAGGCCAGTGGTGGAAGAGTAGAGGGCAAGCCGAGGCCCAATTTCTGGGGGCCCCGAAGGCCATGCGCAGGAGCTCAGCCCCTCCTCTGGGGGCAACAGGGTCAACAGAAGGTCTTAGCAGGTGTAGCGGGACAGGCGTGTGGCTGCTGCACCGAGCGAGAGCCAGGCAGCTGTGGGTTCGTACTGGATGCTGGCTGGACGCTCGTGGCTCCCGGGAGGAGCAGGCGTGTGCACGAGTGCTCCACCACGGAGCAGACCATGCGTGGGCGTCCACTTCTTGTCCTGCCTGTGAGGTCTTCTCCACCCTGCGGCCTGCGCTCTCCCGGGAAGCTGGGGAGGAGCCCAGCACATGGCAGCTCCCAAGAGAAGAGTCACACCCAGGACTCTGGGGGACCCTAACGCTGAGTCCACAGGGAGGACCACAGGGTAATGACAAGTGGCTGGTGGGGGGCTCTTGCCCTACGGTCCCGGTGACCCTGACCGAGCCCTGGCCGGCCGCGGCAGGCTGCCCAGACACTTAACCAACTGCAGACGCCCTTATGGGGGCCGCTCTTAATCAGAGAGTGCCAGTAAACACAAGTGACTACTCCACGCTGACATTTAAGACACGCTTTCAACGGCCCTCGGAGTCGCAAAGTGGCCTAATTAACTTGAAAGGATGTAATTTTATGCTATTTAGTAGGAAACACACACTCTAAATGGCAGCATGGACGAAGGACGGGGCTGTGATTGTGGGAGCGGCAAAACCACAGCCACGATCCTGACAACCACAGGGTGGGATGGGGGTGTTCTGGAAACTTCCGCACAGACGCGGCAGCCTCTGAAGTCACAATGACTCTATGGCGCAAGGCGCCCACATACCAGCTAAAACGGCAGTGTCCACATCGACGCCATTGGAAAATAAAATTGTTCTGTGGAAGAGAACCGGCCTCAACGCCAGAGCCCAGTGGGACCTCCTGTCCAGTCGTACCCACCTGCCCACCAAGGAGGCACCGCACATGGCTGGCCCCAGGTTCTGCCCCTGGGCCTCGACAGGCATGAGGGGACAGCCCAGAGAAGCAAGCTGCGGGCCCCCCGGGAGGGCAGGGCTCAGGGAGGTGGAGCCGGGGAATCGTGGGCAGGGAGGTGAGGTCACTCCCGGTCACCCCCAAGACTCGAGCAAGGGCTGGAGGCTGGGGCCTCTGCTGGGAGGTTTTGCCCTCTGTTCCCTGGAGTGACGTGGCAAAGAGCAATATTGAAGCGGGGCGTTGGGGTGACTCCCCAACCCCAGAGGGGAGAAGCTGCCTCCCTGGAGCCCGAGGACAGAGGAAAAGTGATAGGAATGGGGGGTGCCTGTTCTTCCCTGTGTGCCCAGACTGCTGTCCACCTCACCCAGGGATGCCGCTCAGGGACGCGGAGTGTTTGCACCCGGCCCTCGGCGGGAGGCCCTGCCACCTCCACCTGGGCCCCTGGATCCGGAGAAGCCGCCACAGCCAGGTGTGTGTCCTTAGGACAAACCAGAGGGCCCCGAGGGCTACGTGGTGGAGCTCCTGTCTGTCCCCCCTCCAAACCCTCACCACAAACAGTCACTCAGAAACCCCGGGAGGGGCTCCCCGCAACGCCCATGTCCCCTCGCTCTGAGGCTCGTGGGCTCCAAGGTCTCGGTGTTCAGAGGTGGGGCTTCGGGGAAGCGACTGGGTCATGAGGGCTCTGACTTGTCAGTGGACTACCAGGAGGTGGGATCCAGTTGGAGGAAGTAGGTCACTAGGTCATGCCTAGAATATCTTCTCCCCAGTCCCTTCCTTTCTCTCTCTCTCTGCTTCCCGCTGCCATGATCTGAGCAGCTCTCCCCAGCCACGCCCTCCGCCATGATGCCTACCTCCCCTCACGCCAGAGCAATGGAGCCGGCCCACCATGGATGAACCTCTGAAACCTGAGCCCACATACACGTTCCTCCTCCAAGTTGTTCATGTCGGGTATTTAGTCACTGTGATAGAAAGCTGACTAACACACTTCTGGAATGTGGGAAGATGAGCCTGGGAGGCTCTAGGCCAAGCCTTGGTTTCTGTGGAGAGCTCGCTTTTCTGTCTGAGGATTTAGGTGAAAAACAAAAACAAAAAAAACCCAAACACGCCGGGCGTGGTGGCGCACGCTTGTAATCCCAGTACTTTGGGAGGTGGAGACCGGAGGATCCGAGTTCGCGGCCAGCCTCAGTTCTCTCTCTCTCTCTCTCTCTCTCTCTCTCTCTCTTTCTCTCCCTGTCTCTCTCTCTCTCTCTCTACTTAGTGAGGCCCTCTGCAACTTCGTGAGACCCGGTTTCAAAATAAAGTATAAAAATAGGGTCGGGGGTGTAGCTCGGAGGTAAAACACCCCTGCGTTCAATCCCCGGTACCGCAAAAAACCAAAAAAAAAACCCGAACACAAGGCCCCACCAATCCCAGCACACACATTCAGAATCCACAGCACTCCGGGCAGAGGCGGACTGTCTATGACCTCGGGGCTTCTTAAACAAACTAAGTGTCTACAGACAGTTTGTGTAGCCGTAGTTGAGGCCTTTAGCAGCACCCGCTGCCCACACCACGCCACATGGGGTGAAGGTTTCCTTGTGAAAGCAAGAAAGCAGTGTGGCGTGACCACAAGGCCGGGGCTGTTCTGGGCCTCGGTTCCCTCCCTGGCTGGGGACAGCAGCACGGAGGTCCTGGTGGCCAGCAGGTGGGCTGTGCGAGGGGTCTGCATTCCCTGCTGCTTGCCCCACTCCAGGTGTCCAGCCTCCCTGCACGCCCGCCCACCTGCCTCCCCTTGGTACAGAGCTGGGCACGGCAGGCCCTTCCTGAGGGCAGCGTGCAGGGCTATGGGAACCTCAGGCACAGTGTTTAGAGCGGCCTGGAGTCCAGCGAGCACAGTGCGGGAGGACTCATGACGTACAACACTGAAGTGAGCTCATATGGGAGCACTCCTCAGGGACCTCCACTTCCCAGAAGGGACTTCCGTGAGCAGGAGTGTCCTGGGTCATGGAAGCACAGGGGTGTCTGAGGGCTATCTCACAGGTGTTGGGTCAGTGGGTTCAGGAAGAGTCCTGTGTTGCCAGAGCACTGGGGACATCTGAGAGGGGCCAGGACTTGGGACATCAAGGCCACATCTGTCAGGCTAAGACACCTGGACTAAGGGACAGACACCGCAGGGGGCAGGGAGTCCTGGAGCCCGGAGCCTGGTGTTAGATGGCTGGAAGCTTCTGAATCCTTCCCAGCACCCCTTCTGCAGAGCCACGTGGGCCATCTGACCCTCACCTGACCCTCGCCTCCAGGCAGGCTGCTGGATGCCACACCATCTTGAGCTCGGGGCATGCCAGGCCACGCTGGGTGTGAACCAAGATACGCCAAAGTGCGAGACACAAGGGAGGTTTCAAGGGCTTCGTGTGAGAACAAGCAAAACTAGCTTGTTAATATTTTAAAACTCGCCGGGCGTGGTGGCGCACGCTTGTAATCCCAGTACTTTGGGAGATGGAGACCGAAGGATCCGGGTTCACGGCCAGCCTCAGCTTGCTCGCTCTCTCTCTCTATTTAGTGAGGCCCTCCGCAACTTCATGAGACCCAGTTTCAAAATAAAGGATAAAAAATAGGGCCGGGGGTGTATGCGGAGGTAGAATGCCCCTGGGTTCAATCCCCGGTACCACACAAAAAAAAAATTTTAAACTCTAGTCACATGTTGAAATGATAATACTTTAGACATGCTGAGTTACATAAAATATATTATTAAATGAATTTCACCCGTTTCTTTCTACTTCTTTTAAGGACCGAGGGGAGGCGCGCGGGAAGGTTTCCAGAGGTGATGGGCGTGTTCTGTAGCTCGATCGGGCATCTGTCAAAACTCATCAAACGGCACAATTAAGACCTGTGAATTCCAATGTATGTAAATTATCTCTCAGAAGAATATATGTTTTAAAAGGCAAGCGCTCCAGCTCCAGCATCATGGAAAGGTGGGGAGGGCGGCTGGGGAGCCCCGTGGGGCGGACCCCACCCCTTTAGGTGGCTTCGAGTCACTGGAATGGAACTGATACTCCTACTTATATTAATTAGGGCCTGGAAATAAGGCGCCATGTTCAGGGCAGACCCAGGACTGGCACTGGGATGGGGAACAGGAAGGTTTCTGGGTAGCACTGGGCTCAACATGAACCATTATGCGAACAACACACACACACACACACACACACACACACACACACACACAGGTTCCCAGTGTTATGCACAATGCTAATGGAAACATCTGCTATGTACACCTGTGTATATGTATGTGTGTCTTTCATAATAACATATTTAAGTCCTAAATCTTTGGTTTCATTTGATGACATCATTGCTAAATGTCTTAAAAGCACAGTCTTTTCTCAGTGAGATGTGTGGTTTAAAATAAAAATACTTAAGTAACCTGTCAGGAAATTTCCCGTGCCCACCGGCCTCATTATGCAAATGACATGCACAGGGTCTCATTGATTACCAATAGGGCTGTAAAGATTAGTGCTCTCACTTCTCTAAAGTGCATCGAAAGCACCTGAACCACAGGAAAGGGGGAACCGGCTGAGGCCTGAGAAAGATGGAGGACTTCAGAAAACCCCACTCAGACTCCCAGGCTGGGCACAGTGTGTAAACCCGCCAAGCAGGCAGCCATCAGTGGCGCCACCTGCAGGCAGCCATCAGTGGTGACATCCATATGAGTGCAAACCCCCCACCTTCTGCCAAGACCAGTGGGAACTTCCCGTGGGAAACCAAGTGCAGCTCAGGGCTGGGGGAGAAGGACATCCCCGCAGACTCACACGTGTGACGGGACAGGGGCCTGGCAGGTGTAGGGGGTGCACGTCTCACAGGGCAGCCGTGGCACCTGCACCCACGCAGGGAGACCGCGGGTGCAGTGAGATAGAAGAGGAGCAGGGCATTTGGGGTCGCTCTTGGGATCCGTACTGGGACCGCTGTATGGCGAGTAACCTCACTAAGACTGAGTCCTCATTGGTCGCTGTCAAGATTAAATAAGAAGGCGGCACGGCCAGGCGCGTCCCAAGAGGGGCTGGCAGCAGGGGAGTGGTACACTGAGAGATGATGGCACTGGGGGGGAATCTGGCTGTGGCACTGTGGGGCGGAGAAAAAGAGGTGGGACAGAGATGAGCAGATAAAGTCCCATTCTTGAAACGCTCACAACCAGGGGCTTGGGGAACTGGGGCGAGCCATGGCCGTCCTGAGCCTCAGTCTCCCCATCTGTGACGGAGGGAGTGTGAGAGCAGAGGTGTCGCCACGGCAACACGCGCGTTCACTCCACGGCTCCCGCGGCAGCTCCACGCAGACCGACCCTGCCCTGCTGGCCAAGGGAGTTACTGCCACACCCCAGACGCGAAATCTGACCCTTCCTTCCCCAGTGGGCCCGGCCCAGCCTTCACCCCACGTTCCCCCCCACCCCACGTTCCCCATCGCCGGTGTCAACGCATCCAACCTCCCGCCAACGCTGCGAGCCCCAGCCCAGGACCCCCATCTGGCTCCACGTCATCATGGTCATAAGCCGAAGGAGTCCCTGCTCAACAGCAGGGCCCAACTGCATGGAGGGGTGCTCTAATATCAGATTTGGGGGGCATTGGAAGAAAGAGGCACAACCCCAGGGGTTGGAGGGCGCTGGTGGGGGGAAGGATGGAAAGAGCTGATACCACCGTGTGTGCGTGGACGAAAGTCACCAAGTCACCAGGAGGGAGGGACCTCTCTGAGCAGCCTTGGTTTCCTTGCCTAGGACGGAAGGGGCTGAACGAGAAGGGGGAAGGGCCCAGGCTGCTGGACGCCCTGCAGCCCAGGTTTGTCTGGCCTAATGATGGGTGGCCAGACTCATGACCCCAGCAGCTCCCGGTCCACCATGGGCAGGGTAGACGGGCAAACACAGGAGATACCAGCCCGGCCTCCGAAGAAGGCACAGAGGCTGGGGGAGGGGCAGCTTACTGGTATTCGTGGAATTTAATTTTTTTTTTTTTTGCGGTACTGGGGGTTGAACCAGGAGCATTCTACCTCCAAGCTACACCACCAGCCTTATTTTTTTTCCTTTAAAAAAATAAAGTTGTGGAGGGCCTCACTAAGTAGCTAAGGCTGGCCACAAACCCGCATCCTCCCGTCTCAGCCTCCCAAGTACTGGGATTACAAGCGTGTGCCACTATGCCCGGCTCAGAATTTAATTTTGATTTGCATTAATATGTCAACTTTTTTTTCTTTTTTTGTGGTACTGGGGATTAAACCCAGGAGCATTCTACCTCCAAGCTACACCACCAGCCCCTTTTATTTTCTATTTGGAAACAGGAGCTCACTGGGTTGCTGAGAGTCTCACTAAATTGCTGAGGCTGTCCTCGAACCTGCAATCCTCATTGGCTTAATATGCTAATTTCTGAACATGGCAACCTGTTCCAATTTTTAAACACTGAACATACCTGTTGAATGAGTGCAGGGGGACTGGTGACTGACAGAACACCCCGCCCTGCACCCTGCTGCAGGCCGGGGTCCTGATTCTGTGGAAACTTCAGGAACACTGCTCTTGCTTACACTGGAGGAAACGGAGGATCACAGACGCGGGGTGACTTGTCCCAGGCCACCCTGCTGCTAGCTGGGGATTCCCACAGGGAAGCTGGAGACCCCGGAGGTCCAGCTGTCTCCTGGCCTCCCTTGGTCCCTGGCAGGCTCTCGCCAGTGGCTCTGGCCAGCTATGCTTCTTTGGGGCCATTGCCCAGGGCCGGGACAGACCACTCTGTGTCTCTGTGCTCCTTCGCCTAGGAAGGGGGCGCAGAGTCCTCCTCTCCTACAGCCCCTTCGGCTCTGGAGTTCACCTCTGAGCTGCTCAGAATCAGAAAGACCCAGAAATTATAGACCTTGAAAGAGGCCAAGAACCCCCCTGGCAGATGCCCGAGGTGGGACAGACCAGAGGGCAGATACCAGGCTCGGGGTGTGCACGCTGCTGCCCTCGCTGCAGATGACCGAGGTGGGACAGACCAGAGGCCCAGACTGATCCCGTGCAGGGCCCTGAGGGCTGACTCAGTGGAAGAGGGGTCTCAGCACCCAAGGACACAGCCCGAGGCGGAGACGGGGTGGGGGGAGCCCTGACCTCCAGCCAGCCAGAGCCAAGAGAAAAGACCCAGGCAAGTCCAGCCCCCACTTTCTGTCCCCAAACATGCCCCAGTTCCGCCTGCCTGCGGCCTTTGCTCCAGCCTTCCTCCACCTGGACAGATGCCTGGGGACAAGACCGGACCAGATGGGGTTTCCTGTCCCCAGGGGAGCAGTCCGGCACCCATTCCTGGAGAAGTGCAGTCCCCACGCCTGCCCCCCTCAGCAGAGCACAGTCCCCACACCTGTCCAGCTCCCTTCCTCTCTCACCTTTGGTAAGATGCAAAGCCCTCACGGGCCTCAGTTTCCCCACTGTGAAATGGGAATCGCACCACTGCTCCCTGGTAAGAACCAGGTGGGCCATGGGCCGTGAGAGTATTTTGTGGACCGTGAAGAGTGCACGGTGTGCACACGGGCGTCATCTGTCCCCACATCTGGTGGCTTTCACCTGAGGCTCATAGCACTGAACTGTCGGACAGCTGATGTCCGAGCCCTGCGCAGAAGTTGAAAACAGGTCCGTCCAAGGGGAATTAGGGAGGAGACGAGCTCCCTGTCCACGCACGTCTCACGTCCAGGACCTCGGGTGTCCTGGGAGCTGGATGCAAGTGCTGGGCAGGGACCACGCCACACTTGCCTCTGAGATCCATTGCAACCCATTCCCCTCCCCAGCCATCCAAAGAGTCCTCTGGATTCGGGAGGTGCCGTGACACAGCGAGGGCCACGGCATCAAGTTCCTATGTCTTCCGTCTCACTTCTTCTTATCTTTTGTCCTTTATTTCCTTTTGGGAATAAGCAGTAAACTGAAGTGAAATAAAGATTCTGAATAAGTGGTTATGGCGAAAAGATTCTATGATCCTAAGACCTATGGCTAGCCTCTTGCACAGTGGTACTCACTGTGTGTTACTAATACAAAAGAAAAAAAGTAGAACCCAGGGGTGTCCAGCGTTAGAGAAGCTGTGTAGCTCACGCAGCTACATCAAAATGGCACAAGGCCACTAGAAACAGACCTGACGTGAGACTTGCTTTTGACCGCTGGGGGCGGGGCCAGAACACAGGACTGTAGAAGGATTTGAACGTTCATGAAAGGCCCACAAGTAACCAGGGGCCACACATGGTCCTGGGACTGCACCTGCGGGGCCTGGAAGAGGAAGGGAAAAGGTCCCCTTCCCAGAGCGGACGGAGGGCAGAACTAGAAGGATGCAGTAGGTGTTGTCGGGCTCCGAGTGCATCTGTTGGAATCAGTATCACAGGTGAGGATTGCTAATAAAACACCTGGCACCCGCCAGTCTCTCAGGCTCTGAATACTGCTGTGAGCATTAACTAAAACTCAAAACAACTCCACGAGGGGGCCCCGTCACCCCACATCGCAAGTGAGCAAAGCACCCCAGACCACCTCACCAGGAGAGGGGGCCACCATGCACTCCTGATCTTACCAACCCTTAACTCTTCTTAGTTTTTTGGGCACTGGAGATTGAACCCAGGGACATTCTACCTCTGAGCTACACCTCCAGTCCTATTTTATTTTTTATTTTGAAACAAGGTCTCACTAAGTTGCTGAAGTTGGTCTCAAACCTGTGACCCTCCTGTCTTAGCTTCCCAAGTACTGCAATTATAGGCTACACCTGGCTTCCCAACTCTTTTTAAGGCCCTCCCCCCGGCTTGAGGGTGCCCCACAGTTTCCTCAGCCCCAGGCCTTTAAGGGCCATGTTCATGGAGAGGAAGCCACAGAGCTGCGCAGTTTCTTTCTTTTTTTTTTTTTTTTTTTTTTGCGGTACTGGGGATGGAACCCAAGGGCATTCTACCTCTGAGCTAAACCCCCAGCCCTATTTTTTATTCTTTATTTTGAAACAGGGTCTCACGAAGTTGCGGAGGGCCTCACTAAGTAGCTGAGGCTGGCTGCAAACCTGGATCCTCCCGTCTCAGCCTCCCAAGTACTGGGATTACAAGCGTGCGCCACCATGCCTGGCTCGCTGTGCAGCTATTTAAGACCATGCCATTGGGTTCCTCTTCATGCACTTCCAGGACTTTAGGGAGAGGGGACCCACCCTGGGCAGGACAAAGCAGATCTTGGCAGGTGGCAGGGGACACAGGCAAGAGAAGGCCAGGAGGTAGGAATTGAGGGAAGGCGGGGACAAGGGTATGGAGGGGTGGGGGGCAGTACGGTGTTGCTCACAACCGCAATCCCGCAAAGCCCAGAGCGACCCGGGCATGACCACGGTCCAGCGGTGTGGCTGGGGCCACTGAGCAAGCAGAGGGTGGGAAGGCTGATTAAAAGAACCAGCTGCCACACCTGGGTGCCTTCAAGGGAGGTGCCCAGTGCACATCCTCAGCCCCCTGCAGACGGGAGCCAGCACCTCTCAGACACGGCTCAGGTCCTGTCACCACCTTGGAAGGTCCCTCAGCCTCTCTGGGCGTCAGTGTCCTGACCTGGGTAAGAAGGATCTGTGCTCCCGGGGCCACGACAGTGAGGGAGAGGAGACCCAAAAAGTGCCGGGATGGGTAGCGTTACATGTCAACCCACCCGGGCAAAGACAGACAACCAATAAAACGTGATTTCTGGGTGTGTCTGGGAGGGTGTTTATGGAAGAGAACTTCTGAACCGGTAGACTGAGTAAAGCAGTAAAGAAGATGCACACACTTATTAACAAATACATCTGAGCCCGCCTGGGCCGGGCACTACCAGGCTGTCCCACCATCGGCCCAGGGTGAGGGGGCTGAGCCTCCCCACTCACGATCCTGCAGAGGGGGCATGAACCAGACACCCCAGGTACGACCCAGTAAGAAGGTCCTTGTATCAGACAGGGTTCTCTAGATTAACAGAATACACAGAATGAGTATATTTTTAAAAAAAGGATTATCAGATGGCTTACAGTTTGCAGCAACGTAGTCCCAGGTTCTGACTGCACGTGGAGGGTCAGAGGAACCAGTAGCTGGTCGAACGGTCTAAGAGCTGGAGTCTTAGGATTGGAGCAACCACTAATTCAGTCCCAGTCCAAGACGTGAAGATCAGAAAGCTTCTTCGGAGAAACGATGGTGAAGTTTCAGTTCCAAGAGCAGGAGGCCGAGAAGATCGAGCTCTTCGGAGAAAGGCGGAGCCGGCGGCTGGCAATCTCAGGTGAGAGCAGATGCGCTTTCCTCTGAACGAGTCGCGTACACTCTACGCGGCTTCTCCCTTTTTATCTAAGTCCGCACCTATCAGAATCCTGCTGCCTACATTCAGGGCAGGGCTTTCTCTTTAATCTGCTGTTACACACCCAAAATCACATAATCTTGGGTGTGTCATGATCAGGTCAAGTTGACAACTTAGATTAACTATCACAGTCCCACAGGCTGGTCAAGGTCCCACTGGGCTAGCCTCAGTGGGGCAGAGAGGCGGCCGCAGCCAGGGAGACCGGGTAAGGAGAGTCCCGGGCGGGTTGTGCAGGCCCAACCTCTTGGCCACCAAATATATGGGGCGGGGGCCTGACCAGGGCCTGCACACCAGGACCTTCTCCCCTGACCAGTGGGTCTTTTTGTCGTTACTCAGCACCTAACAGGGTGACACCAGGATTAAATCTCAAGTCATCCCCAGACCCACTACGGCCCCAGCAAGATGGCTCCAGAGTAACCCTGCCAGTCGATGGGATCGTCAATATTGAATCTCATTGCGGGTGGCGACTTGGCCCTTGGGAAAGTAATGTCTAATGGCAGAAGTGTTGGGACTTATCACACGTCACGAGACTGCAGGACAGCTGGACTTCCTCCATGCGGCGGCCGTGCCCAGGCCAGTAGGGCCCAGAGACCTCTCAGGACCCTCCACATGCTGCCGAGGGAGGACCCAGGCCGGATGTGAGCATGACACTGCGGCCACTGGAAGGTCCCTGGGGACAGCAAGCGGGGCCACGGAGGCCGAGCTTTCCATCCCTGACATCCACTTTGGAAACAGGACGCTTAAAAGAACTGAGGACAGAGGGTCCTGCCCAGGGGTGGATCCCCTCCTGGACTCTGACTCCCTCACCCAGAGTCGTAGGAGCTGGCCCAGGGGGGTCTCAGGGGAGCACCTCCCAGACGCTCACAGTGGATTAGGGATGGGCCAAGAGTCAACTGCTTGCACAAGCTCAGGGAGGGAGAAGAGGTGACTGTCACCACCCAGTCCACTCTGGGTGGGAGTTGTGCCTGCTGGCCGCTGGCCATGAGGTCCCACAGACACGTGTGCCCCATGACACCCTCAGCTCCCACCTACACTTCTATACTTGCACCTCTACACCTGCACCTCTCTACACCTGCACCTCTCTACACCTGCACCTTTACACCTGCACCTCTCTATGCCTGCACCTCTACACCTGCACCTCTACACCTGCACCTCTACACTGCACCTCTCTACACCTGCACCTCTACACCTGCACCTCTCTACTCCTGCACCTCTACACTTGCACCACTCTACACCTGCACCTCTACACCTGTACCTCTCTACTCCTGCACCTCTACACACCTTGCACCTCTACACCTGCACCTCTCTACTCCTGCACCTCTACACACCTTGGACCTCTTCACCTGCACCTCTCTCTCACTGAAGTATGCATCTCATGCCTACCACAAGTCCTGGCATACAGATGATAAATAAACACCCACCTGCATTAAAAAAAAAAACAGCCATCCCACAAAACCCCTAGATGCCAAGTCCTCCGCAAGCCAAGTCCCCATCCATTTTCCAGTGCCTATTTCCAGGCGTCCTGGCCCTGCAGAGAGGTCCCTTGCCCCACAGCCACTTACGCTCAAGTGACACATGCTGCCTGTTTCCGCCGCCATTCTCAGGGCCGCTATCTAAATACTTGACACGCAGTGTAGAGGAGGCAAGGTTTACTGCGGCTCGCGGCTTTGGTCCATAAAGTTCTGGGCTTTGAAGCATAAATGGTGACTGTGGTGGCAGGGAGTGTGGGGGACACTGCTATCACGTCGTCGCAGAGGCCAGAAGCAGGGAGTAAGAGAAGGAGGCCTGGGGACATCCACAGTCCCCAAGGTCACACCCCACCTGCCTACATTCCCACCCAATAAATCCACTCGAATTACTAACCCATCAATGGCTTTACCCACCAATGAGGTCGGAACCCTCATGGTTCAATTATTTCACCTCAGGACATTTTTGCATCGCCATAAATGAGCTCTTCCAGGGACATTCGACAGGGAAACCACAACACTGCTTTTAAAAGACAACATCAAGCCGGGCGTGGTGCTGCACGCTTGTAATCCCAGTACTTGGGAGGCTGGGATAGGAGGATCGCAAGGTTCAAGGACAGCCTCAGCAAGTAGTGTGACTCTCATCAACCTAGCAAAACTGTTTCAAAATAAAAATAAAAATAAAAATAAAATAGGGCTGGGGTGTAGCCCAGAAGTAGAATGCCTCTAGTGTCAATTCCCAGTATCACAAAAAATAAAATAAAATAAAAAATAAAAGATAACATCAAGACAACTACCTCTCTTTCCCTCACAGCCTTAGCTAATGAGGAAGTCCCTGGACGGTGACGACAGCGCAGGCCCGGCAGCCCCATGCAGACGCGCGCACCTGTGCTGTACCAACTCTCCTGATCCAGGGCCGCCAGATTTTAGTTTTGTTTTAACCCAAAAAGAAGTGATTGTTGCCAGGCGTGGTGGCGCACGCTTGTAATCCCAGTACTTTGGGAGGCTGAGACCGGAGGATCCATGTTCGTGGCCAGCCTCAGCTCTCTCTCTCTCTCTCTACCTAATGAGGCCCTCCGCAACTTTGTGAGACCCGGTTTCAAAATAAAGTATAAAAAAATAGGACCGGGGGTGTAGCACGGAGGTAGAACGCCTCTGGGTTCAATCCCCCGTACCGCAAAAAAAAAAAGTGATTGTTATGAAGTCACGGGGGGGGGGGCTGGATCTGAGGACCCCAAGATGGAGCGACCCACTGTTCCCCCAAGCCACCCTCACTGTCCCCATCACCGTCCCCAGCAAGAAGAGCCGCTCCAGGGCTAACGGAGAGAACAGACTGGAAGCTGCTCACACCACACACACCCCTCACCGCAGGCGCTCTCCCCTGGAGAACCCGAGGCCCCCACTGCCCGCCCAGCAGGCCCAGCAGAGCGTCCAGGGACATCAAGGTCAAGGTCAAGCACCACAGGTTCCCAGAGAGGCCCACCTCTGTCCGCGCTGCCCTCTCCGCCCCACAGGACCAGCCACACACAGCGTTTTCAAAATATTAACTTTGCGAGCTCACGTGCCCTGCCTCAGACTGGGGTCACTGGAGCCAACGGAGCACCAGCGCCCTGCGCCCAGGAGCACCTGCTCCAGCCCTACCTCTGCCCTCGCACCCTGACCTTGGCCCCTAGGCTGTGTGGGTCGGGAAGGGTGGTGAGAGGCGAGCGGCACAGGGCTGTTGGGAAGAGGAGACGAGCGTCCACCTGAGCACGCGTAGGCGGCTAGCACACACAGGAGGACTCCATGTTGGTTTTTTTTTTTTTTTGGTTTGTTTGTTTACTTTTGGTACTGGGAATTGAACCCGGGGCTGTCCTACCCCAGCCCTATTTTATTTTTTATTTTGAAACAGTGTCTTGTTAAATTGCTGAGGCTGGCCTCAAACCTGCAATCCTCCTGCCTCTGCCTCCCAAGTACTGGGATTGCAAGCGTGCACCACCACGCCTGGCTAAGACACTTTTAGTACGCAGGTAGAACTCTGGTGAGTGAGCTCTAATTCATTTATTTCCTTCCTTCCTTTCTTCTTCCTTTTCTTCTTCCTTCCTTCCCCAGGGAGGGAAACTTTTACAATACCAGAAACGTCTGCGTTTTGTTGTAGTTGTTTTTATGGCACTGGGAATTTAACCCAGAAGCGTTCTACCTCTGAGCTACACCCCCGGCCCTTTTGATTTATTTAATTTTTTTTTGAAACAGGGTCTCACTAAGTTACAAGTGCTGGCCTCAAACCTGTGATCCTCTTGTCTCAGCCTCACAAGTACTGGGATTACAGGTGTGCGCCGCCATGCCAGGCTGCACATCACTATTAACTGAGGTCCCAGCCTCATCCTCCTGCATCTTTGTTTTAACGATTATCTCCTAAAAATGCAAGTCCACCCACACAGAGACACACTCAACAGTCAGGCCGCTCTTCCCATGAAGGGCTTCCACCCTGTCCCCCCTGCACCGCATTCCCAGCCCATCCCCGCCCGGCCCCCGCAGCGCCGACTCTTCACCGGCTCTGGTGTCCCGTAGCAGGGACACCGCATGTCCCCGGGCAGCACAGGCTGATCCGCGGCCAAAAACAGTGGCCTGACTCGACAGGGGAAGACCTGCGCTCTCTGCGGCTGGGCATGTAAATGAACCAATTATGCTAATTTCAGCCACAGTGATTAATAACTACATCTTAAAGAGAGATACCTCCCAGGGTGAGATCTCTGGAGGAGATATTTTGCCTGTAGCAAGTGTTCTGTGACTTTAGACAAGAAGCAGGTCTGCTCCATCCATCCATTCACCCATCTATGTCCATCCACCCACCCATTCGTTCACTCACCCTCACTGCGGGCGGGATGAACCTCTTCCACCCTGGGTTTGGTCCCGAGTCTCCTACCACCTGCCCTCCCTCCCAGAGACTCTCCAAACTAGCCTTGAAGCTGCCTCTCTGGCTTGTCCTCAGTAGCGCGTGGACCAAACCCACCCTCCCCACGTCCCGCAGCCTGAGCTCCAGAAACCGCAAAGGACTGCTCCCTCCCTGGTGTCTCCTGCTGGTCACATGAAAGGGCGGGGAAGTCCTGTCCCGCACAGCATCTCTCAGTTCATTCTGCAAAGCCACTGGGCAGATGCTGGTCAATCAGAGCTGCACCAGCAAAGGTGGCACCTGTGCCAGGTAAGGGGGGCAGGTGTGCAGGGCAGCAGCCCCCACCCATCCTCCCAGACGCGCCACTGCACTGCAGCCTCTCACCAGCCCGCCCTGCAGCGTGGGGCAGGGCTTCCGGCCAGCCATGGTGGGAGGGCTTCTAGTCTACCCACTGGAGTCTCCTTCACAGCGATTCCCGCGTGCAGCTGGTTCTGCAAGCCATCGTCATTGTTCTGGCGCAGCCCCGAGCCTGGCCCGCAGCGGCTCTGAGGTCCTCTCCCCTGGCCAGGCAGCCTCAGGTCTCCCTTGTCCTCCCTTCCCGCCACTCCCCAGAAGGCAGAAGCCAGTGTTGCTGCATCTCCCGGCTCCTGGCGCTGGCTGCCGGACTCCAGCCTCGTCACACAGGTGCTGAGGGGGCTTAGCTTTCCACTCTTGGGCACGCTTGCTGGCCCAGGTGGAACCGACTGATGTGCTGTGCACAACGGCGTCCCAGGTTCCTGCAGAAGCCAGAACCACCCCATGACTCGGGGCCTCCCAGTGCCTCGGGAAACTGAGGCAGGGCTGGCCCATGGGAGGCTCTGCCTCCACACTGCCGCAGCCCCCGACAGAGCTCAATGCACCTACGATTCATTAAGACCTGCCGCGCCTCTGGCTCCAGGGCCCCTCAGGATGCACCCAGGAGAGCCGGCCACCCTCCTGTACTCTGACCCCAGCCCATGCTGACCCTCTTAGGTCAGTCTCCCAGGTCAGCATCGAGCTCCTATGGACTGTGGGCGTTCTGTCCCGCACACCTGAGCCCCTGCTGGGCCCGGCACAGCCACGTGTGACACAAGCGCCTGGAGTTATGAGGAATAAAGATGTAAACAGGCTGGAGGAGGCTGAGCTACTCGGCCGGGCTGGGGGTGGGGAGCGGGCAGCAGGGGCTCCGTGCGGTACAGTGCAGCGCGCAGCGCGTTCAGGTCCGCCCGCGCTTCCTGCTCTCCCCAAGGAGGCCGCTGGTCTTGGGAGCCCTCACAGCAGAAAACATGAACGAGAGACAGAGGCTTGGCTTTGAAATTCAAATTCCTCTGCGCTCTCATCAACTTCTCAGAGGCCTGGGATCGGCACTGGTTTTCCAGGCCGCGTGGCTTTGATGTCGTTAATGAAAATGTGAAAGGTGATTAAGGAGAACTCTTTTTTTCTTTACTTTAGGAAAATGTATAATGAGTTTCAGAGCGGGCACTCCAGCCTGTGCGTTCGCATCATTTGGTGAGGGAGGAGAACCTTGAAAAGCCCAAGACATCTGAACTCCAGCCTTGGCTGAGGTGCCTTTCTAGGGGGACTGAGGAAGCTGGTGGTGGCCACGTGCCTCGGCGTGGGTCAGCTCAGGGTGCACTGCACAGAGCCAGTTGAGAGAGCCAGCCCGCGCTGTGGGTCTGGGAAGGCTTCCTAGAGGAGGTGGTGCTGGGCCAGCCCTTACAGGCACAGCAGGAGAAAACCACAGGGGCAGGAAAGGACAGTGCAGGCAGACACAGCGCCAGTGCACAGGTGGACACTGACGGGCGCGAGTCCAGAGTCACCGTGCCCCAGCTGGACGTGCTCGCGTCTTCACACGCGACCAACGTACCATGGGTGCTGGCGCCACACTGCAGAGCCCTCACCCACCCAACCTGTGTTGTGTTTAGCGCTGGATATAGGTGCCATGCCTATAGGTGGATATAGGTGTCATGCTGCAGCTGGCCGCTTCCTGACCGGTGTGCCCGGCTGCTGTACAACACGAGTGAATCAGACCCGGAAACAGAGAAAGACGGCTGTTCCCGCGGCAGGCGTCTTCCTCCCATGCTGGGCTGCAGCTCACAGCGGAGCTGCTGAGTGTAGATGCGACATAAACTTAGTGAGACCAGGGAGGTGTACGGAGACATAGATGTTTCCATGAATGGTATGGCGTTCTCTGTCATTGGAAGTTTTGATCACATGACAGGGCTCAGCACCCAATCATTGAGCAAGGAAATCACAGTGAAATGTGAATTCACAAATGGGGGGAGGTTAGAGCAAGAAGCGAACGTCCTAGAATCTGAAGTCGTGAAGATCCTCAGAAATCTTCCTGTCGCCTGCACCTCCGGCCAGAGCACGCCCCAGCCAGCCCTCTTGGGCCCCCTCCCTCTGTTCCTCATCCGGTTCAGCCAAGGGGCTTCCAGAGCAGAGAATCCTCCAGAAGCCCCACCCCCTCCCTGTGGCTCCAGCCCACCTTTTCTCTAGAGACCGAGGGTCTAGGGCCCATGCTCCTGGCACCAGCCCACCCTGGGACAAGCCTGAGGAGATACGGCGCCCGCCCAGCCTTGTCTCCTCCTCTGGTCGGGGGCAGGCAGTGCTGGTGGTGGACGGGCAGGTGCCTCACAGAGCCACAATGGGGCTCCTGTCCCTCCAGCCAAACTGTAAGCGTGTGTTACCACTCGTGGGAGGCCCTCATGAGTCACAGGACACCAACAAGCAGGACTGACTGGGCGTCTTCCTTCCCAGCCCCCTCACCCCAGGTCCCCTGACCATGTCCAGCCCCTCCTGTCTGACAGCAGAAAGGGCTTCGGACCCCAGATGAGCTCGAGGCTCTGGCAGAGCGTCCCCACCTCCTCTCCCCGGGGAGGACACCAGGACCCGGCTCCAGTCTCCCTCCTTCCCTAGGCTGCCAGAGAGCCGCTCCGGCGCTGTCCGTGGTGCTGAACCAGGGCCCTCGGTCCTGCCACCCAGGGACGCCGGGCTCCACTCCCGCCTTGCCCAGGAGAGGGCGCTAATCTGTTTTAATTCATTTCATCTTGGTTCAAAACAAAACATAAAATGTAGTCTCTGTCACTTGAAGGGAAAAAAAGCAAACATCACAACTCGTTTCACAATCCACACTGCTGGTTGCATGCACTCTGGACTGTTCTGTCTTAACTCTGAAAGTTATACAACTTTATCCCCCTGGGAGCTGGAGGTGTGGGTCCCTGGCAGCCATGAGGCCACATGCTGGTTCTGTTCTGCTGCCCTGACATTCAGCTATAACAAGTAGAAAATAAAAAGAGATTTTTTCCCAAAAGTCCTTGAAAGTTTTCAATGAAAAATGGAAAAAATAGAGCTGAGCACGGTGGCACATGCCTGTAATCCCAGTACTCGGGAGGCTGAGACAGGAAGATCGCAGCTTTGAGGCCAGCCTCAGCAACTTAGCCAGACCTTCAGCAACTTAGTGAGACTGTTTCAAAATTTAAAAAATTAAAAAGGGCTGGGGGTGTAGCTCAGAGGTTGAATGCTCCTGGTTCAATCCCCAGGACCAAAAACAAACAACAAAACCCCTCCCTCTACAGCCCCTACTTTTCTCTAGTTTACTGCGTGTGTATCAAAAAGCACACTCTGTATGTTTTTGGATTTATATAAACAGGCTCACGGGAAGCATCCTTTTGCGGCTTCTCTTGGACTCAACTACACGTTCAGACACGCACGCCGAGCGCGGCCCTCCGCGTGGCTCGGGGGACGGATGTGCGGTCGGCTCTCATTGCCTCTGTCTTTCGATCCCTTCTGGCTTCTGGGAACATTCAAGTCAGTTCACTGCTGGAAGAGCTCTTGGTAGACATGGAGGAGGGCCTGTGAGGCAGCACATGTACACCGATCTGCAGCTTCACAGGAAGACGCCGGCCGCCCAGGCTCTGGTGTCCCGCCGCCACTGCTCATGCTCACCCCCTCACAAGCCTCGCACGCCATCATGTAATCCACGGGGTGGGACTGGATCTCACCGCCTTCCCTGACACCGGAAGAGCCAGGCATCTTTTCACACACTGACCTTTCTTCCTCCTCTTCTGGGAAGCCTCACCAATCTCCTGGCTCCCGTTGGAAGGCTCTGGACTGCCACGGTTTCATTACAAGGAAGCGTGCACTGGGGCCAGTGTTCTGCGTGGGCTCTGCAGGCAGCCCCCACATCTGGAGGCCCTGGGAGAGGCAGGCCCACCCACACAGGAGAAAGTGCAGGAGGACACCTCTTCCCAACTCGCAGCCCCACCCCCAACAAGAATCCCAGAACTGAAAGGCACCCGGAGTAAAGACCTTTCCTCCAACTCTGTCTGTCCAGCACTGCCAAGCCCCAACCACCGGCCTCGGGCAGCTCCAGACAGACAGCCCCAAGAGCGCAGCATGCCCGGCTCTGCTGCGCCCACAGTGCCTGGTACAACCGCACGGATCTGGAGCCTAGACCTCCTAGATCCTCCTGGCAGTTTGGGGACGGTGGGGAGTAGGGAGCGGGGAGGACCCGTATGTGGGGGCTGCCCCTCAGTACAGCCCCGGGGTCCTCCAGTGCTGACTGCCAGACGCAAGCAGTAGCCGAGGCCAAGCCCACCCACGATGCCGGGAAAGGGCCCACAACATGCCAGAAACTCTGTGGTCTCCAACATACACCTGAGACGCACAAGGGTCAGTCAGGGAGTGGCCCTGAGCACAGTGGGCACTGGCCTCCTCCTGGCCCCTTCCTGCCAGCCCTGGAGGGCAGCAGAGGCAGAAGGGACACCGGTCTCACCTCTGCCCACTTGTCTCTCCAGCTGCCTCCTCATACTCGCCAGGAGGTGCCCAGGGCCACCCACCACCCCTACTTCCACAACATCTCCATCTCCCCAAAGACCTGGCTCCTCTGCAGGATGGGGAGACAGGGCCCTCCCAGGGCACCGAGACAGCATCTCAGGCGGCTCCTCACCCTCCTTTGCAGCCACTGATGGTACCCACTGAGGCAGAAAAAATGTGTAACGACTTGGTCACATGGTTCCTGGCGTGTCCTAGGTGTCCAGCCCCAGCAGGGTCACTGGGCACCCAATATATAACCAACAGATGTGACCGGGTATGTCCTCAGCCCCAGGGACACAGCACAGGTCTGTCACAGGGGACAGCCCTTGAGTGAGCCTGAGCGAATGGGGCCTGGGGGTTGTGCTACAATAAAGAGCCCTAAGGAGATGGGGTGCAGAGGAAGCCCTGCCACGGATGGTGCTAATTCAGAGCAGCTCAGAAGGCCCTGGCTCTGCAGGCGCGGGGCCCGCACCCACCCCAAACACCATGAAGTTGCTTTACACACAGGTGGGGGTGCTGGCACACAGTCTCTTTTCCAGGTAACTAATTCACTGTTACTCAGACCCGACAACAAGTAAGCCAGGGCCCTAGTCGGGGCCCTTCACAAGGGTAACCTGCCCTCCCAGCCCCGCCCGGACCCAGGAAGCAGCATCTGTCCCCGCACCGCCGCCCGGAGCCATCAGCACAGCTAATTACCACTAATTGTAATATCGTTTCTGTCTTGCTGCTAATACATTTAGACTTGCTAATCAAATCAAACCATTCCACCTTGCCGTGCTGCCTTCAAGTAAACATTTCTGCAAAATGAGAAATAAATAACTCCAAGCTTTGTTCTGTCTGTAGCTGCTGTCTGCAGAGACACAGAGTGGAGGTAGGGGTGGTCATCTGTCCCTGGGACCAAAGGCCCAGAAGGAATCCGATGAGGAACCGGCCTCGATCGTTCAAGCTTCCCATCTGGCTGGAGAAGGAGCGAGACAGAGGAGCGGAAGAGAGACCCAGCCCGGAAGGAGGGAAGAAGGCAGGGACCTCATCACTGAGCAGCGCTGTCTGTTCCGGTTTTCCTCTGGGGGAGATGCTGCCCCCTGCAGCCCCTGTGGGCTGGCAGCTCCTTCCCAGAACCCCCTCAGGCCTCTGAGCTCTCTCTTTAATTCACCACTGGCTCTGAGATTGCTGAGGGCAGTCCCTGTCCCCAGGTCTGTCTCCCCAGCACCCCACCCAAGGCCCTGCCTGCAGCAGGCACACAGGGAAGCCCAGCTCCGGGAACAGACAGCCTAAGGATTAAGTACGTGTTGCTGTCATTTCCAGAGGAGGAGAGCAAGACTCAGAGACGCCAAGTGCCTGCCCAGCACCTGCAATCAGCACAGGGGACCTGAGAATGGCCCCTTGACAGGCCTGGCCCTGCACCTGTGTGTCCAGAGAGGAGGGCGGAAGCGGAGCCCACACCTCTGTGGCCCTAAACAATATCCCCACAGGGACCAATGAAGAAATGTGACAGGTGACAGCAACATCCAGGGCACTCTGCTCAAGGACATGCCAGAGCCATTTAAGAATTCTGGAATGGAAACCGACAAAAGGTTGACCATGAATGCTAGACGCACCGGTTACTATAGCAATCCTGCTGCAGGACTGACCCACTGCTAAGAACGGGGCCGTGCTGCCCCAGGGGCCATACGATCCCCAGCCACAGTCCCTGGGGGCTCCTGCACCTTGGCAAGGGCCAGTTCCCACGCCCACTGGCCTGCAGAGACAGGAGTGTGGTGGGGTGCCCAGGCACAAGCTGGGGCTAGGGCGGCGGCTCTGCCTGGCTCTTGCCTGGTTCTGCCGGGACGGGCTGGACCAAGCCGCTTCCCCACTCTGAGCAGTGTGTTTGCCGGGAGGAGCAGCTCCGGCATCCTGGCCATCTCCATTTCCCTCAGCGTCTTATCTCAGGGCAGAAGTGAGAGAGTGAGTGACTTAGACTGTGGCTGCCTTTCCGAGGCTAGCCTGGGGCAGGGAGTGTAAGAAGGGAGGGTCAGCACTGGGCACCAGTGGCGCAGGTACCTGCTCTCCACCACTTGCGGGCAACCCTTCAAGGCTGCTATTGCTACACCCATCTTCAGGATGGGGAACCTGGGGCTGGGAAAGTCACCAACTACTCTAAGAGGGTGTGGGGCTGCTGGCCAGGTGTGGGTGACCCCAAGCCCACGTCCTCCCCACTTCTCCGCAGGGCTGGGCAGCCCAGCAGGCTCTTCTGCAAGTCCCCCCAGTCCCCAGCGTCTCGCGGCCACTGCTCCTGTCCATGCAATAGCCTCGTAGTTCATGTACGTAGCCAGCAAATGAGATGCACATCCCACGTCAAATGAAGCTGTCGATTTTAATTAATTTCAGACTTTGTATGTTTCTGGCAATTATTTGTAACAAGGTTTACAGAGGGCATTTAAAATTAGTTGTGATTTTTATCTGGAAATCAATGCTTATTTTTTAAGTGCTCATTAGGGGTGAGTATGTCTTAGAGCCGCAGGTTTTGTCAGGAAGGAGGCACCTGGAGCTCCGAGGAGACTCGAGGGGAGGGAAGGTGTCGAGACTGTGATGAGATCAAAGCCAGAAGAAGGATGAAATGAAGTTCCAGCGGACACAACAAAACGTGCTGTGGACTGAGATGTACGCACAGGCAACCGTGGGGCGGGGACCTACTTACCAGCCTAAAATGGGAGAAATTTAGAGTTGGGCTCCTTTTGCTTCTCAGCAATTAACTACAAGCAAAGTTGGGCACCTGGGGGGTGTCCAGACCCTTGGCTCAGGGAGCTCACCGACCCAGGGAGGCTGGAGCACAGACTGCAAGGAGGAGCCGCCCGCTGGCATCAGCAGGCAAGCCTGGCAGAGCCAGGGACCGCCAGCACCTGGCCTAGAGCAGCTAATCTTTTGTACTTTTTGTATTTAAAAAAAATATGCTGGGCGTGGTGGCGCACGCTTGTAATCCCAGTACTTCAGAGGCTGAGACAGGAGGACCGCAGGTTTGAAGCTAGCCTCAGCAACTTAGCGAGACCCTGATTCCAAATAAAACATAAAATTGGGCTAGAGGTATAGCTCAGAGGTAGAACACCACTGAGTTCAATCTGCAGTACCACACACACAAAAAAAAAATTTTTTTAGAAGAAATGTTTTAAAATGTTACCTAAGAAAAGCTTGGTGCAGTGACACACACCTGTAACCCCAGTACTTGGGAGGCTGAGGAGGAGGATTGCAGGTTCGAGGCCAGCAGCATGTGGTAACTTAGCAAGACCCTGTTTCAAAATGTAAAAATAAGCCGGGCATGGTGGCGCACACTTGTAATCCCAGTACTTGGGAGGCTGAGACCAGAGGATCCGGGTTCGTGGCCAGCCTCAGCTACTTAGTGAGGCCCTCCGCAACTTCGTGAGACCCAGTTTCAAAATAAAGTATAAAAAAATAGGGCTGGGAGTGTAGCTCGGAGGTAAAACGCCCCTGGGTTCAATTCCCAGTACCGCAAAAAAAAAGTGTAAAAATAAGATAAAAAAGGGCTGGGGTGTAGCTCAGAGGTAGAATGCCCCTGGGTTCAATCCCCAGTAACACACACACACATACGCGCACACACACACACACACACACACACACACACACATATCCCCCCAACACACAATCTAAGAAAAACCATTGGAGCCGGGTGTGGTGGCGCACGCTTATAATCCCAGTACTTTGGGAGGCGGAGACCAGAGGATCCGGGTTCGTGGCCAGCCTCAGCTCGCTCTCTCTCTCTCTCTCTCTCTCTCTCTCTCTCTACTTAGTGAGGCCCTCCGCAACTTCGTGAGACCCGGTTTCAAAATAAAGTATAAAAAAAAAATAGGGCCGGGGGTGTAGCACGGAGGTAGAATGCCCCTGGGTTCAATCCCCGGTACCGCAAAAAAAAAAAAGAAAAACCATTGGAGATGATAACATAAAATATGAATGAAACAGACTGTTTGCGAACTCTGTTACTATTTTCCTCCTGCTGTTTAATCATAGAATTAACATTGAGTATAGTCCCTTGAGTTACAATCATAAAACCACTAGTATTTGCATAGGCCTTTATAGCTTATAATGATATTATTTCCATTTTCAGATGGGGAAACTGAAATTCAAGAGGATCCCACATCTTCCTTAAGTATGCCTGATGAGTATCCTGAGGACTTGGAGCTGGGCCCCTCTTCCATGCCCCAATCTCCTCAATCTTACCCTGAGGTTAGAAGGCATAGCAGCCATCACCACCACCACCATCACAATCATCAGGATCACCACATCGTCATCACCGTCATCAACACCATCATCATCATCAATACCATCATCATCACCAGCATCACCACTGTCACCATCATCAGGATCACCATACTGTCATCACTACCATAATCAACATCGTCATCATCATCACCATCATCAACACCCTCATCACCATCATCTTCATCGTCATCAACATCGTCATCACCATCAACACCTTCATCACCATCACCAGCATCACCACCACCACCATCACCCTCAAGATCACATTGTCATCACCACCGTAATCAACACTGTCATCATCATCACCCTCATCAACACCCTCATCACCATCACCAGCATCATCACCGTCACCATCATCGCCATCATCAAGATCACATTATCATCACCACCATAATCAACATCGTCATCATCATCACCATCAACACCCTCATCGCCATCACCAGCATCATCACCGTCACCATCATCGCCATCATCAAGATCACATTGTCATCACCACCGTCATCAACATCGTCACCATCATCACCATCAACACCCTCATCACCATCAACAGCATCACCACCATCACCATCAAGATCACATTGTCATCACCACTGTAATCAACACTGTCATCATCATCACCATCATCAACACCCTCATCACCATCACCAGCATCATCACCGTCACCATCATCGCCATCAAGATCACATTATCATCACTACCATAATCAACATCGTCACCATCATCACCATCATCAACACCCTCATCACCATCACCAGCATCATCACCGTCACCATCATCGCCATCATCAAGATCACATTATCATCACCACCGTCATCAACATCGTCATCATCACCATCAACACCCTCATCACCATCAACAGCATCACCACCGTCATCAACATCGTCACCATCATCACCATCATCAACACCCTCATCACCATCACCAGCATCACCACCATCACCATCATTGCAATCATCATCACCATTATCTCCATTATCACACTAACCACTTTTTAATCGCCATCACCACCACTACCACCATTTCTTCCATCACAATAATCACCATCATCACAAAAGAGGCAAAAGATCCAATAAAGAGTTAAAGAAGCGTAACGCCGATACCTCTCCATTTTGTCAGGTGTCCAGGGAAGGCTAACCTGCCCAGAGCCAGGGTTCTCAAACTCCAGGGACTCCGGCACCTTAAGGAGCATGCCGTACACAGACCTCACAGTGGTGGAGCTTCTGATCCCTACGAGTGGGAAGGCTGGACGAAGTGAGGACAGGCTAGAAGCGGCCTGGTCCAGCCTGTCCCGGCAGGCACTTGCTGGACGGAGCTCAGGGACACAAATGAAGATGGCCCAGGAGCAGGTGCAGAGGGACCCGAGAAGCCTGAACCCCTGAAGCCGAGAGTACACCTGAGAGTTTAAAAATATATCATAAGTATGGTAACCAAAGTACTTGACAGGTCTGCTTATTTGCACTTACATCTTGCTCCATGGCTTATCAATTTAATTTACAGGGTGGTAGGATTGTTTACCCTGTCATTTTTTCTCTAAAAACTTTCATTAAGTATACTCACATTAAGAGCGTACTCTATTCTTGTTATTTCCTTCTAGAACCTCAAGCATTACCTGTGGGCCACCAAGAGCTGCAGACCCAGGCAGAAAAAGAGGAAGAGATGGCATCTCAGACACTGGGCTGGGACTGTCAGACCTACTACGTGGCAATCACAGTAACAGGACACACTTGCCCAGGAAAATGCTACCTGAATGTAACCGCCTTTAGAAGGATGGTGGCGACCTTCTCTGTTTTCTGCTGTCTCATCATGAACTCTGCAGGGGACCCTGGGGGGGTCATTCTCTAGAACATGACACACTTCCCTGCTCACACCTCCTTGCTTCAGAGCCAACCTCGGTGACTTTAGAACTTGAAAACTTTTCCCTCTCCTTTGCGCGCGTGCACACGCACAAACACACACACTCCCTCTCTCTCACACACACACACACAATAACGTGTCCTTAAAGACACAAAATGACAGCAATAATACAGTTTTAAAGCACTTGCACACCCAGCGCTCGCACAGGTGTGTCTGTCAGACAACCCTGTCATCTCCACTTTACTGACGAGGACGCTGCGGCTCATGGGCTAATCTGCCACCAAGACGGGCGAGCTCTAACTCCTGACACACTAAGAGTCTCAAGTAAGTATTTCAACAGACCATGTCTCTGCTTCCTCCGCTGCACATTTCCTTGCAGGGAAGTGTTGTGGGGGAAGCAGACTGCAAAGCACTTATGCCTGCCGTAGGAAGTGGTTAGTAAATGGTGGCTGTCACTGCCACCACTGAGATCATCACCATCGCTATCACCATGTGTACTACTACCATCAAATGATCGCCACCACACAGCCACCCTTACCACTACCATCACCAGCATCCTTTATCACTGTTACCAGCATCAGCACCATCCTTTATCATCGTCACCATCACCAACATCACCACTGTCCTCATCACCACCGTCACCATCACCATCCTTTATCATCCCCATCCCCATCACCAACATCACCATTGTCCTCATCACCACCGTCACCATCACCATCCTTTATCATCGTCACCATCACCAACATCACCACTGTCCTCATCACCACCGTCACCATCACCATCCTTTATCATCACCATCACCACCGTCACCATCATCCTTTATCATCACCACCATCAGCAATATCACCATCATGATTGCCATCACCATGGTAACCATCACCAGCGTCACCGGGACAATCTTCACCTTCAGCATCACCAGCAGGATCATCGCCATCACAGTCCTCATCGCCATCTTCACCACCATCACGATGAACCAGTCCAGATGAATCGAGAGGTCCTTCTTGAGGGTAAATCTAGGCTTTGGATTGGGCTGGATCTTGTTAAAACAAAAAGAAGGCACCCCATATAGGGGAGCTGCCCTCGGCCAGGCTCGGTGACCCCCAGGGGTCTAGTCCAGCGGGATATGGTCGATAGTTTTATGTTGGATGAGGCAGAAGACAAGACCTGAGGCCGGATCATGAAAGGTCCTGTCTGCCCATTGCAACAAATTGAGTTTTATTTCTCAAGTTGCTGGCTTCTGAACTGTGTTCCCTGGAGTCCCTGGTGTCTCCTACTTGTCAGAGGCCCCGCAGCTGGGGGAAGAGGGCAGATAGATGGTTGGCTCCTGGCCCTGGCCGCAGTTCCCAGCAGAGTAGCTCTTCCTTTCTGAGGTTCGCACCTGAGCAAGAAGCTAAGGAAACACTGGAATGTTCTAGTCAACAGGGAGTTGGAGAGAGCACTCAATCCCAGGAGAGTGACATGAGGGCTAAACTTCAGGAAAGCAAGAGTGTGGACCACAGAGGCCGGAGACAAGGAGACCAGCTAGCAGGCTGCTGGTCCCCTCCAGGCGAGAGTAGCCAGAGGCAGGAAGATGGGAAATATTTAGGAGGCAAAACTGGCAAGATGAGGTGAGGATGGGGGCCAATGGGAACCCCGGGGAGATGGGTGTCTCTGGAGCTGGCACCGAAAGGCCAAAACCAAGAGACAACCAGAAATCCCGCCTGTCCACCCTCTCCATGCCCCGGACTCTGAGCTAAGACGCTACCCTGAGCTCTGCTTCCTAAATAAGTTTGACAAAGGCCGACCGAATCCTGCAGGAGTCCCCTCGCTCATTCCCACTGGCTGGGTTCTTTCTGAGACAGGAAGCTCGTCATCTCCAGGTCTGGACAACTCTGATCTTCAGAGCGGCACTTCTTATCCTGAGGTTGGTCACTCACGTCCCATTCTCCCATCCACCCTTCATGACCTCTGGCCTGAGAACCACGGGGTGTGGGGTGGACGGCATGTAGGCGTGCGAAGCTCTCTCCCTGGTCCTCACCCTCGACGTTACAGCCATGAAAGGTGATGCTTCGCCAGGCTACCACTCCTGGCCGTGCCACACACACCCAGATGCTGACGTACAGATGTTAGCTATTGTTCATGAATGAAATTCTCGGGGAATCCATCCCACACCGGTGTTGACTAATCATCATTAGGAAGAAGAAAAAGGAAAACAGGTCACATGACATGGAGCCTGGACACACACCACCACGGGTCCACATCCTTGGTGTCCCCATTTCTAATGTCAGCGTGCATCTCCAGTGGACCAACCCCTCAGCACGCAGGGCGTGTGGACCAATGCGTCTATAGACCCTTCTCAGCGCATGAGGAAGCCCCCGGGCTTTGCTGATGCCCCTGCTGGTCCACTCCCTCCAGGCCCGTATCTCCAAGGCCGGGGAAGCCAGCCGGGAGGCACCCCAAATCACCCAGTGACAACAAAATTAGGGCTCCCTCAAGTCACAGGACACAGCCTGATGGACGGTGGCCTCTGCTGGCCTCTATGCAGAGCATGACCAGGCAATGCTTCAGGCCTCTCTCAGGCATGCCCCACACACTGCCGAGTTTGTCCAGGAGGAGAAGTAAGAGTCCAGTCTAGCAGCCCGCTTCTGGGTACACACCCAAGAACTGAAAACAGAATCCTGCCCCCCGGGGTTCACAGCAGAAATACAACAGCCAGAGGGGTGAGCAGCCCAATGTCCACAGACAGATGGATAAATGCAATTGTGGTCCATCCATACAGTGGAATATTATTCAGCCTTAAAAAGGAAGGGAATTCTGGTACATGCTACTCATGGATGAACCTTAAACACATTATGCTAACTGAAATAAGCCAAAAAGGATAACGCCCAGTGTGATTCCACGTACACGAGGTCCCTGAAGTAGCCAAGTTCACAGAGGCGGAAGGCAGACTAGGGGCCGCTGGGTGCTGGAAGGAGGGGGAATGAGGTGTTGATGAATGGGGACAGAGCTCGGCTCTGGGAAATGACGGGTCCTGGAGACAGACGGTGGCGACAGTTGCACAGCCTCGCGAGCGGACTTGCGGCCTCTGGGCTGCATGCCTAGAAATGTCAGACGGCAACTTCGTGTTATGCATAGTTTGCTGTAATAAGAAATTCTGACCCATGTTACTTAAGGAAGCTAAGATGTGTTAACAAGGTAAAAAAAAAAAAGAATTCGGTAACAGCATGTCTGAGGCGAGCTCTGAGCAGCCTCGGAAGGAGAGCAGCAGGCACTGGGCGGACCTGACGCTCGTGGCGCCTCCTGAGCCCGTGTCAGGTCTGTGACACAGTATCACGGCCACCTGCTGGGGCTGACACGAGAGTCCCGTGCATGACGCACAACAGGCCTCCTCCCAGGTTAGGTGCCTCTGTGCACCGAGGGGAGAGCTACATGAGGACGCCCACCTGGAGAAGGAGCCCAGACACGTGCACTGGGTAAAAACTCCCGGAGCAGGTGAAGGCCAGGTGGGCATCAGGGCACCCTGCTGGCGTGGCGAGGGCCTGGCAGGCCACAGGCAATGCAGTGAGGAAAGGAAATCCCATGGTGCCGCGGCTCACCGTCCAGTGACACGGGATGACCGGGTGGCAGGGTCCTGCCAAGTCTCCTCCCTTTAGGGCAGGAGCAGGTCCTGAAGCCACAGCCTGGCTGGCCAGATGGCAGACATGGCGGCTGCCCCCTCTGCAGCAGGTGGGGCCAGGATGCCCTCAGAAGGGCGGCTCCTCAAGAGAGCTCAGGGGACCCTAAGCAGAGGCCATGCCCCACCATGCCAGCTGGCAGGCTCGCTGGCTGCCAGGCTGTCTCCATCTCTGATTTGTGCCCATGGGCCCCCTGCCCAGGCCTGCTGGCCACCTGGCCACTCTGCGGGTTCCATCCAGGCACATAAACTCACCTAGGGACTGGGGACAGCACGGCCACCGCACTGGCTTCCCCTGCTGGTTTATGTTGGGTTTTTTTTGTTTTTTTGCAGTACTGGGGATTGAACCCAGGGACATTCTACCTACGAGCTATACCCACAGCCCTATTTTTTTATTCTTTATTTGTGAAACAGGGTCTAAGTTGCGGAGGGCCTCACTAAGTAGCTGAGACTGGCCACGAACACGGATCCTCCTGTCTCAGCCTCCCAAGTACTGGGATTACAAGTGTGCACCACCACGCCCGGCTTCTCCTGCTGGTTTGAGGGGAGGGGGCTGCCGAGAACACTCCTCACTTTCTTTGGCCTCTGCAAACGCACTGGTAGATGAGTCTGAGGAAGAGTGTGGAGACGAAGCCGTGGCCAGGTCAGGACGAAGGGGTAGGGAGTGCTGAACTCAGTCAGAAAGGAGTGGCTGGCTGGGTGTGACCCCAGGCATAACACCCCCTCCTCCAGACCCACTCCCGACCCGCGCGGGAGGGGCTCACCACCGCCAGGGCAGGCCATTCTCTGGTGGCACACCTGAGCCTTAGAAGTGTGTCGTCGGTTAGGCAGAAATTCGGTTTGGGGTCAACCCGAGGTCATGGGGAGCACCATGAACGTCCCTCCCAAGGGAGAATTCGTGAGTGTTGAGCAGAGCCCCTGAAGCAGGTGAGGCCGCGCTGCCCAGGTACCTAGACAGGCAGAGGCTCGGGTGAGAGCAGACAGGGACGGGGGTGGTGACGGTGACACGTCAGCACGAAGTACTCAGTGCCCCTGTGTGCGTAAACAGGGTTAAGGTGGTGGTTTTTATGTTATATGACTTTACCACACTAAAATTCAAAGAAAGAGAGGGAGGAGGAGGCAGTGGTGGCGGCAGCAGTGGCAGCAAAAACAGACTTGAGACCCGGCAGTAGAACGTGCTCCCATCTCAGGGACAGGAGGTCCTAATGGCTGCCATGTGCGTAGCCAGACGGCCCACAGGCCACGGCGCTCCAGGTCCTGGCAAACCCCCCGGCCCTGGGCAACGGCAGCACGATGCCAGCCCTGTGCGATGCAGCCCAAGTGGGCTGGACAGACGGCACAGGACGTCCGGAGCTGTCCAGACGCATCCGAAATCCACACCCCACCTGTCGACACCTTGTTTCTCCCCTGAAGAGCACACATACTGGACAGCGGCTGTCACGCAGGGGTCAGCCCGAGGGGGATGTGGCGGGGGGCAGGAGGAAGGCGGCAGCAGCCGCGAGCAGAGCAAGCACCAGGGGGAGCCGATGCAGCGGGTCCTGGGAGCTGGTCCGCCTAGGGGCTGGTGACATGGAAGTGGAGGTGATAATGACTCCAGGGGTCACTCAGAGGCTTCTGGAACCTGGTGCTGCCCCTCCCCCACCACGGGCCGGCTCTCAACCCTGGGTCCCCTCGCCCATCAAGTGGGAGAATCCCAGAAGCCCCGGAGCTTCCAAGAGAGAACTGAGCACTTCCTCGCTTCTGGGGCTGCCGTGGAGAAGCCAGAGCCCCTGGCCACTCCTGCATCTTGCCTGCCACCTGCCACACGGGAGGGACCCAGGAAACGGGGATGGGGGTGGGGAGGCTGGATGGGACACACAGGCTCCCACGGTGAGGAGCTGGCTTCCCCGGGCGATGAGTGATGGGAGAGAAGCCAGGCCGCCTCTCCTCCTCCCACTGGCCACCGTACCCAAAGGTCGGCCATCCCAGGAATACTGGAGAATGACCAGCTGGTCTTCCAACCGACGTTCCCCATAAGCTCAACCCGAGGCCCTTGAACTAGAGTGGCTTAAAATGCTCGCACACAGAGGAACAGTCCCTTCATAAAGGACCTGCAGGCACAGTGCCTCCGTGGTCGGGCCACACGCACCTACCAAGTCCCACCAGGTGTCCAAGGTGGTGGGACAAGGGACTCATCAGCAGGGCCCTGGCATGCCCGTATGGCCCCCATTCAACCAGACCTCCTCATGGGGGTGAGGAGGGTAGAAATGGGGGCCCAGGACAGGGGGCCAGGGGGAAGCACAGCCTGAGCCGTGTATGATGCTCAAGCCCAGCTGGACTTGGGGACAGGGGCATCCCAGGCACGTACAGCCACGCCCCTGGGGGTGGGAAAGGACGGGCATCAGGACCGAGGAAAGCCACATGTCGTTCCCACTGGCCAGTGCTCGCACCCCAGGAATGGCACAGCGGCTCCCCCAGTGTGAGGTCGGAGCCCAGCGAGGGGCCATGGAGGCCTGTCCCCAGTTCAGCTCCATGCTCACTCACCATGCTGGTGGCAGGGCGTGCCCTGTGCCAACTCAGGGGCTCTCCATGGAAGCAGGAGGACAGAGCCCCCTGACCCACCTCCAGAGGAGAGAAGTCTGTGGTTCAGCTTCTCCACAAACTGGCTGTGGACACATTCTGGACTGCAGGACACTTCAATCCCGTGCACAGTAACACGGGCTCTGAGTCATCAAAGGACCAGAAGGCAGACCAGGGTGGGCTCTGGCGGTGGGTCTGCGTGCCTTCAGGTGGCAGAGCTGGAATCAGGACCAGCAGCCTCGCCCAGGACAGGGCCGACATCATAGCGCGCCACTTGGAGTGTCCCTAGGGACTGCCTGAACGCCCCACCAGCGTCTCAGGTGTGGAGGGACCTGACTCCCCCCAGTCCGCCCACCAGGCCTGCCCTGTCCTGCCCCATGCTGGCCAGCTCCGACCGAGGCCAATGCCAAGCACAACTCATCATCTCGTACCCTCGTACCCTCGAGCATACCGAACAGACAGGACCGCCCGCTGAGAGCCAGGCTTCCACGCAAGGATCAGAACCGCTGAAGGTGTTCGCGTTGGAGGCAGAGCAGGGCTCCCGCAGGCATTGTCTGCCCGGCTCTGGGCTGCGGCCGCTCCAGGAAGCGCTGCGGCCCCACTTCCTGCTCCCGCCAGAGACCTCGGCTCTGCTCCAGGCGGTGTGTGGCGCCCTGGCACGGGGGTAACAGGGCAGGAAAGCACAGAGGAGAAGATGGATCCCAACACTGCACTGAGCCCACGAGCAGTATCGCAGGCCCTGCCCAGCCTGCTCACCGCCGGTCCCCATCCCCAGCGCTCCACGCCCGTGGACTGGACACGCCCCCTGCTTGCACAGCTCCCTCGGCTTTACCAGATAAAGGAGCAGTGGTCTCATCCCCACTTCACAGGGGCAGAAAGCGGGCTTCTCCCCAGCTCCTGGTCAACAGGGGAACAGTCCACAGCTGCGGGACAGCCATTCCCAAACCCCCTGCCCGTGCCCGGCACCTTGTGGCTGCAGGGCACATGTGTGGCACGTGCGCCCCCGCAGGCACTGACCCCCCAGCACGTCCTTGGAGGCAAGTCCTTGTTACAGTCATCTTACAAATGAGAAAACTGAGGCCCAGGGAGCCGAGCAACTTTTACAAGGCCGTAAGGGTCTAGGAGGCGGGAGCAGCGAGCCTGTCCTCCCCGCATGCCGGACATCCAGGGCCGCAAGTGTGCACCACGTGCCCAGTCCTACTTCTGTTTTGTGCCTCAACACCCTCCCTCGTTACCGAATGAGAACAAATCCAGGTGAACCCTCGGCCAGCTGGTTTTCAAAGGGCAAACACAAGTTGACGTCAAACTCACCACCTCTAGAGTGCCACAAACTCTAAGGGGTGCACCCCAGAATCTGGGGTGCTCCTGACTCAAATATTCAAAATGACTGCCCGGGGGGAGGTCAGGGACACAGCCACCACACTGCTTGTGACAGAGCAGCTTCAGCCACGTGTCTACCCCAGCACTCTGCTGTCACACCCACAAGCACGGCCGGCCCTGGCGTGGCACAGACCTCCGACAATTTGATCCCCCCAACTGTCACCCACGGTCGGCACGACAGCTTCAACTGGCAGAGGCGCAGGGTTGAATAAAGTCCCCCATCATTCAGATCCATCTGGAACCTCGGATGTGACCGTCTTTGCAAATGCGACGAGTTCAGCTAAGGTCATTCCAAATCAGTGTGGCCCCTAAATCCAATAACTTATGTCCTGATAAGAATAGAAGAGTCAGAGACAGACACAGAGGGAAGGTGGCCCAGTGAGGACGGAGGCGGAGGCTGGAGTGATGTGTCCACAAGCCAAGGAATGCCAGGAGCCCCGAAGCTGGGAGAGGCGGGAAGGACCCTCCCAGGAGCCTGCAGAGGAGCGCAGCCCTGCGGACACCCTGGCTTCAGGCACCTGGCCTCCACTCCGCGGTCACCTGGTATGCTGGCCTCAGGAAACCGCACAGCAGAGGGGACAGTTACAGCTCAGAGAAGGGAAACAACTGGCCAAGGTCCCCATGCTCAGGAGCAGCGGAGCCAGGCTGGAGGGCACACCAGACATCATGCCCTCTCTCCTGTCCTGGAGCCGCCCCAGGTCCACTTCCTCCGGAGGCGGCCTCCCCGCAACACTGCCCACCCACCCACAGCCCAGAGCTGCACATGTCCCCACTTCCGCCTGCCGTTTCCAAGTTACTGTCATCACAAGGAAGAAGTCAGATAACAACACCCCGGCCCGCCCGGGAGTGCGGATCGGCAGACCCAGGCAGCCTGCGGCGGTGGCCTGGGACCTGGGCTGGGTGCCCGCCTCTCCGCCCAGGCCCCGCTCCCCTCGGCACCTCCGCCAGCCAACGAGGTCCCAACCAGCACCGTGTTTACCTTTTCATCAATTAAACAAAGCTGAGGAGAGGCAAACAGACCCGGGGAGAGTGGGTGGGCACATTCCTCCCTCCATCGCCAAGCGGGGGCTCGTGGGGGGATAAATTACCACGCGGCGAGTCCAGCCGCGCCGGGATGCAATAAAATGTGTTGCTAAGATACAAGTACCAAAGAAGTTCATTAAAGGACACTTTAAGCCAAGCTGCCAGACTCTCCTCCCTCCAAGGCAGATTATTTGGTACTGTCCCTGTTTATAATTAGATCCACAGGATGACAGGCGGCGCTGCCCCATTCAGGTCCACTCGGCAGAGCACATTAATAAAAGAACTTCGAGGAGACGGACTCAGGCCAGCGCAGGGGCGCGGTACGTACAGAAATACATTAGAGTTCCACTTACTTCTCTAAATGGGAGACAGACACCCCTGAAGGACCCCAGTGGCCTCCGGTCATGGGACTGACCGTTTTTGCCTCACGGGGTCTCACAGTAGGACTGCAGAATACCTCGACCTTGGGATTCTGTGAATTATTCTAAAACCGTGAGTCTCCTGGCCTTCGCATACTGGGGCTCACCACAGACCCCAAGTATCTCAGGACCTCAGCACATTGGGACAGAGCCACTCGGTGAGGGTCTCAGCACCTTGTAAGCAGAGCCCACGTGCGGGACCAGAGTGAAGCAAGTTATGGGAGCCATCAAGAGCAGCAAGCCAGACCCTGCCCACTGCAGCTGGGCCCTGAGGGAGGGAGGCCAGGTATGGCGGGCACTGGGGGGAACACAGCAGTGAGCCTCAGGGGACAGTCAGTGGGCCTGTGGGAGTGTCCCTCCTGGCCAGCAGGTGTGGAAAGGCTGTACTCCCCCACCCACCCTCGCACCAGGAGACTTCACCAAGCACATGTTACAGGACCGCAGGGCCATCAAGTCTGCCCTCCCTGCCCAAGCCTGGGAACCCCAGGCCCGCATTAGGCAGTCACAGAACCCTTGACAGTCTCGGGTTCTGAACCCAGAACCTTAGCAAGGTTGAGAACCAGCCTGCCCTGCCCCGGGCCACTGGGGCCGCTCCTCTAGGGCTGAGTGGTGGCTGGGCAGGCAGAGGTCTCCAACTACCAGCCCTTGCTGCCCCACTCCCTCCACCTAAGTCCCACTCACACCCCCATTCCGCCCCGTACCCCGCTCCATGCCACACCTTTCTGCCCTGCACCCCGCTCCACCCACACCCCGACCCTGCCCTGTGCAAGGGATGCCCCTCTCACACGCTGTGGCCAGTCGCGGTTTAAAGGTGGGGCTCATGAGGAGAACAGGCCCCCTCCTGGCTCGCTTCTCTCCTCCAGCCACGCTGACCGCCACTGGAAATGCCAGGCTCCTCCAGGCGCCCGACCGGCCTCCCCTGCCAAGAACGCTCCTCACACAGGGCGCGCTCAGCTCCCTTCCAGAGCCCTATGGAGAGTCGCCACCCCACACACCACACACCCCTTACCCTGCTTGCCACAGCACCTGCCACCTTCTAACCTGTGCCACGTCCACACTGACACTGTTGACCTATTACTGGTCTCCCACTCCGAGACTGGGAGCACCCCCAGGCCTGTCCCGTCCCCGTCTGCGTCCCCAGCACAGCGCTGGCATGGGGCAGACACACGGCAGGCAGGTGCTGGATGTCACAACACGGTGGAGAGTTGTGGCTGCTGGTGCCCTCCCCACCCGGGCACCCTCTTCTGGACACACACAACCGTCAAGGCTAGTGGGCACACCTGGGGAATATGCCTAAGGCACAGAGAGTTCTGGCACCCTGGGTTCCTGTCCAGTCCCCTGTGCTGAACACCCTGGGCCACCTGAGTTTGGCTTTAAAACATCATCCAGAGCCGGGCGTGGTGGCGCACGGTTGTAATCCCAGTACTTTGGGAGGCGGAGACCGGAGGAGCCGGGTTCGCGGCCAGCCTCAGCTCTCTCTCGCTCTCTTGCTCTCTCTCACTCTCTCTACTTAGTGAGGCCCTCCGCAACTTCATGAGACCCGATTTCAAAATAAAGTATAAAAAATAGGGCCGGGGGCATAGCGCGGAGGTAGAACGCCCCTGGGTTCAATCCCTGGTACCGCAAAAACAAAAACAAAAACAAAAAAAACATCATCCACAGGTGGCTCCTTGCACCGGCCTTTCAAGGTGCCCACGTCTGCCGTCTCCCAGAACCTGCATCTGTGACAACCTCCAGGGCCCTCTGGCCTCAGTCCACAGTGGCACCTCCCCTTCCAAGCCAGGACAAGCTTCTGGGGGGCCTTTGCAGTGGCAGCTGGAAGGAGGACATCAGCGATGTGAGCAGAGAACTTTGCGTGCAGCGGGCTGTCAGCGCAGGTTAAGGAATCACCGGTGCTCGTCTGCAGCGCGTGCGGCACCGCCGGGATGCGTTAATCACCGGCAGGATCGCTGATTGTGGGAACGCTGCCTGTCAGTTGGTGAGCTGCGGCTCACATGAAATTCTGGATCCCAGGCTCTAATATGTATATATTTTTAATTACACTTTCAAGTTCATTTGCATGAACAGATTGGCTTTCTGCCTGAACGACATCAGGGAAGAGCCCCCCTTCTTTCTCCCGCTCCCCACTCCCTGCCCCATCCTTGCCCTTCCCTCTTTCCTGAGGTGGAAAGTCTCTCCCAGCTCCATCCGAGCTTTGCCCAGGCACAGCCTGCAGATCCCTCGGCTGCCACCTCATAAGAACCCCACTGTCCCAGTCAAGGGACCAAAAGTCAGACACTATGTCCCCCAAAGGTGTCTGCTCCCCATTAGCAGTGCTCAGCTTCTGCTCTGTTTGTGGGGCTCTCTCCCCAAGGAGAGACTACGAAAGCAGAAGGGTGTGCACAGGGAGGGGTGACAGTGTGCAAATCCTCTTCTGACTCACGAGGGACACAAGGACCTACACCTGCTGACCTGCAGCCACCCTGATCAACGAGTTTCACTGATAGACAACCCTGAACACATGGGCCCTGTGAAAGTCGAGCATTTCTTACTTGCACACACCGAAGTCAACTGCTCCGGGCATCTGACAACCATACTGAAAGCACTAGGGTATCACCCAGAGTCCTCTCTTGCTTGCCTGTTGTCAGCACACAGGGACATCCCGTGCAGGATCCAGCATCTCTCTCACAGGGGCCACCTCTCAGGCAAACAGCTTCCAACAGAAAACTCCAGAAACCAAACCTTGCTGTGGAGACACACACAGGAGGTTTCTCTCATGGCTGTGGTGCAGTGGGTGGAAGACTGGGTCCTCGGGGCAAGTTCTGGTTCCTGGACTCAATCCCCAGGCTCCAGCCCTCCTGCAGCCTCAGTTTCCCCTATGTAAGATGAGATGCCCTCCAAAGCTCCCCCTCGTTCTCATATCTGGTATGTTTAGCCATAAGTTATCAGCCATGTCTGGGGAACACGTACCATCAATTTCTATTGAATTCGAAGTCTAAGGCCCAACCCCAGCTCCAGACACACCAGTCCATGAAAACTAAAAGCAACTCAGAGGTTTCAGTCACAACAAAAGCCACTGAGCCCAGCACGGTGGCGCACACCTGTAAACCCAGTACTTGGGAGGCTAAAACAGGAAGATTGCAGGTTCAACGACAGCCTCAGCAACTTAGCAAGACTCTCAACAACCTAGCAAGACCCTGTTTCAAAATAAAAGCTAAAAAAAAGTCTAAGGGTATATAGCTCAGTAACTAATACACACACACATATACACACGCGTGCATGCACGCGCGCGCGAAAGCCACAGTGGCCTCTACTTTACCAAGGCACCAATGCCTCCAGCCTGCCAGCTTCCTGTTTCTTGCATTACGTTAATGAAGTAATATAGACACCAGCTCCCTCCACTCAGCTGCTCCACTGCACCAAGGGATGCTCATCTGTGCTCATCCCAGGACGACCCTGCCCAACAAGCAGCACAGCCTCCCTCTGACAGAGGAGTCAGCCAGGTCGGCCCCCCTGTACATCTCCAGGCTGAGGGTTCAACTCAACCCCGGGCAAAAAAAAAAAAAAAAACAACTCCCCTACAGATGCACCCCTTCCTACTGTGTCTTAACAAGACCAGCACAAGTGCCAAGCTGAAAATTTAAAAAAATTATGTAAAGCGTGGCCCCAACCGAGGCCGCAAGGGACGCCTGCCATTGGCAGCCAAGGCTGGAACCAGAACGAAGCCGCCTCAGCAATTTCTCCCCGTGCTGGAGCTGCTGCTATCGAACAATAAGTAACTGCCAATAAAACAATTCTTAAGGCAGCATGATTGTTCTTTCAGTGAACAGAGGCCATTTCAAAATGAGAAGCCGCCTCCCTCCACCTTAAAGCATAAAATTGTTGCATCAGTAATAATAACAAAAAGAACAGCAGCACTGAGACCCTCCAGAGGGTTCGGGCCACAGCCGCGCTGACCCAGGGACTGTGCTCTGGGGTCAGTCCATCCCCGGCTCCTGCAGGCTGGGTTTGACCCTGCAGAGTCCTGCCCCTGTCCCCAGCCTGCCACACACTCCCCAACCCAGTGCTCAGCCAGCAGGAGGCTCCCAGGAGAGGGAGAGTCTCGCCCCAGACCTCCTCAAAAGCTCTACCATTTCTACTTCAAAGGGAAATCCCCACCCATGGCCACCTGAACCGTCGCTGATCTGCCACTGGTCACCTCCAACACACTAACGCCACTGACTTTTATCCCAGGAGTTAGGTTCTATGTCTAACTTTCCACGTTCACAGTACAGAGTACTGCCATTCCTCCACACACACAGGCCGGCGCAGGGGTTAAGATCATGCAGCGGGGAGCCGCACGCCCGGAGCTCCTCCGCTCACCGGCTGTGTGACCGCAAGGTGCCACCAACCTCTCTGACTTCAGCCTCCTCCTGAACAAAACAGAAACGAGCTGCAGGCCTTCCTGGAAGGCCGTGTGAGCATGGCTCAGAGCCCCACTGGTCAAGGAGGTGCTGGGGCCCAGAGCGTGCTGGGATACCTCGGTTACTCCTCCTGCTGCCTCTTTAAAATACTTCTGAGTGCTAACCATGCACTAAGCACTGTGCTGTCTTGGCAGCACAGTTTCCCGTTTTACCATTAAGGAACTGGAGCCTTCAAAGCTGTGGCTGCCACCCAGGATGGAGGGGCTATACAGGACGGGGCGGGTCTGGCCAGGTTTTAAAGCGTGCGCCATCAACAGCTTTGTTATAGCAGGTGAGCAGAGCGCCCGGAGACACTGCTGAAGAGGGGTCTCAGTTTACTACCAGCTCCTCGAGTGAAATAAAAAGGCGCCAAGCCCATGATTCAGTTCCTGAAGAGACAAAGGCATTAGAGAAAAACTTGCTAAACCCAGAGCTAATCATCATAGCCCGCGGCCCTAATGAGGCATCCTGGGATTACCAAAGTTATTATCAGAGTCATCTCGTTGAAAAAATTCAAACTTAATTGAAACCAATTGTACAGTTCTGACAGCAGGTGTTTTAAGAGGCTGAAATATCAAAGTGAACTCTCTGGACGGGCTGGGAAGACGGCGTGGTGAGCTCAGTCACCATAGACCTTTCCCGGGCAAGAGACAGGCCGCTTTCTGCGGAAAAGATTGCCCTGAGCAGGGACAGGCAGCACCGCAGTCGTGGTCACATCAAGCCTCGTGTGAACCCTTGCTCTGTCATTTCAGGGCGCTTCCACACCCTCTCTGATCTCATCTCGGTAACCTGGACAGGCAGGTCTCGCTTTATGACCTACCCAAGGCTACTCGGCTGGGATGCAGGGAGCTGGACTTGGGGGCCCATGCTCTTCTGGATGCATTATGTTTTACCCAATAATGGGGGACACCAGATGAAGAGGAGCTGGGGACCAAAACAGAGGGCGCCTGAGGCCCAGAAATGGCAAGTCCCCGCTCTGTGGTCCCACACTGTGGGACCTTGGGAAGCTGCCCTTCTCTGAAGAGGCAACAGGACAGAATCCTAAAGGAGGGCACGTCGCAGGCGTGCGTGCAGTCTGCCCCCAGGCTTCTCCACAGGTACTAATGTCACCTCCACCAATCCCATCAGAGCACACGGTCCATCTGCTGCAGGTGGCTAGATGTCTCAGGCCAAGACCTCGCTGGGCCTCAGGGACAGACACCTGTCTCCCTGGCTGCATGAGAGGACGTGACCAGCACCCAAGCGGAAGCCCTGGGAACGCAGGGGACGCACAGGACTCAAGCTTGGCACAAGGGGGTCCCCAAGCTGGGGTGGGCAACAAAGAAGGGGAACCCAAGTGTTGCAATATTCAAACCTGCACTATGATTTCCCTGGAAAGCATGTGCTGCTTTTATAAGAAATACTTTTTTAAGTGTAGATTTTTTCTTATCCTAAACATTACAGAAATAATAGAATCTTGATCACTGTCTTCCTTAGTTAGATCTTATTTCAGAGCAGAAAAATGGCAATTATTTTCCTGACTTCAAAAACAGACCCTCCTCATTCTAGTAACATAATCCTGGATTGATTTTACATATGGGCTTTGTATATGAGTTAGGGGGCATATATCAATATAGATGTATTGTTTATCATTAAATACAATATGCATAGGCAATAAAATGAAATCAAATTTAAAAATGTAACTGGTAGAGCCGGGTGTGGTGGCGCACACTTGTAATCCCAGTACTTTGGGAGGCGGAGACCGGAGGATCCGGGTTCACGGCCAGCCTCAGCTCGCTCTCTCTCCCTCCCTCTCTCCCTCTCCCTGTCTCCCTCCCTCCCTCTCTCTCTCTCTCTCTCTCTCTCTCTCTCTCTCTCTACTTAGTGAGGCCCTCTGCAACTTCGTGAGACCTGGTTTCAAAATAAAGTATAAACAACAGGGCCGGGGGTGTAGCGTGGAGGTAGAACGTCCCTGGGTTCAATCTCCAGTACCGCAAAAAAAAAAAAAAAAATTGTAACTGGTAAGTATCCTACCATTCACTGTGTGCCTACCACAGTCTGGGGCTCCCCTGGGACGACAGATCATCACTGTTAATCCTGGTACTCCTCCCTGCTACAGAGAAAACCCCCTGCATGCAGCTTACAGTCTAGCCCAGAAAGCAAGTAGATGTGAAAGACCAAGACCCTCCCCAGAGACAGGGCGAGGGAGGGGAGGAGCTGCTAACAAGGCCCAGCAGGTGGGAGATCCGCCCCCCAGCAGAGGGAGGGGTGGGAACCAGCACTGACCCATATCCTGATCTGCACTGTGGTGAGGAATGTGCTAGAAGGGACCAGAAGGGTGAGGGAGACTCAGCACGATACTGTCAAGAGCCACAGGGAAGAGGCCACCTGAATGACCATCCATCGATCGGTGATTGGCTAACAAATCCATCCCACCTGCACAAAGGCTTATTCAGACATAAAGCGATGGGGTCCTGATGCAGGCCACCTCTCAGACCAACTTGAAGCCTGTGGAAGTGAAGAAGTCAGTCTGTGCAGGGACTCACTTGTGCAGCTGAGATCCCGCTCACGTCGAGGTCCAGACAGGCAACTCCAGAGCTGGGCTGGGGCTGGGGCGGGGGCTGGGGCTGGGGCTGGGTGAGGGAGTGACAGTCGACAGCTCTCTTTCCAGGTGATGAAAATGTTCTAAAACAGATGACGGCAACAGAGGCCAGAACTGAGGATGCACGGGGTCGGCGGGTGAACAGTGTATGTATAGACTATCTCAAGAAAACTTTCTCTAGTGGGTACAATGCGGAGGCTACTACAACCTTCCAAGGATAGGGGCAGCATGGCGCAAGGGGCCCAGGGAAGGGCTCACGTGAGTGGGACCGGGTCTGGCTGTGGGGTCCCGCTGTCTGACCCCACACTCTTTCTTGCACGACTTGAAGGTGGAGCTCGAGGAGTCCGCACTGGTTTGAGCTGTACTACTGCTGTTTCAAGAACGAAGACTGGCACACTCTAAACGAGGAAGATTAAGTTTTACCCTCCTGGAGGAGAGATTGGAAAACAGAAAGTCCTCTGACCAAGCGTTGGACGTGGCTAGTGAATCAGGCTGACGACGTGATTCAGGGCCCTGGCGAGCGCCGCAGACATAATGCCTTTCAGGAAGACAGATTTTTATTGCCCCGCTTGAGGACAGCCCCTCGCAATCCAGAGTCTATCAATCAATGGATCGGGCAGCACGAGGCCCCAAGTTCACCTCCAGGTCTCTCTGGCGAGGGTAGAGCAACATGGACCACAGATCCAACCCAAGACTCTTATGCCCGGTCGAGCTGGACAGCATGAAGTCAGGCCTGGAGATGCCACCACCGGCAGCGTCTAAATGCTGTGCCGAGAACTCCAGAGGGGGAAGGGCCCCCAGTGCTCATGACGGGCCTGTTATTTACACAGAAGTGCTTGTTGCTTGACAATTTAGATAAAAATGTTCCTGCCTCTGCATGTGCTGCAGATTCCTTGTATAAAACCACGAGAGCAGCTAATGGAGTCTTCGCACAGCTCGTCTTGTTTAAGAAGAGGGGTCCGTCCTCCACCAGACTGAGAGCCCACGTGGAGGTGCAGCCACACCCGAGCGCAGCCTGGCCCCTCTCCCCCAGGGCCACACTCCGCTCTGACCAACACCCCCATGCCCTTTTCTTCTCCAAGGAAAAAATACGAGCTCCCTTTTCAAGTAGCAAGCTCCCATGGCAGGTAGCTTGCTGTTTAGCCCCAATGGTGAGAGGAAAACTGAACACGATGTACCTACCCACTTCTGACCCACAAGCTACCCACTTTCATGAGTCCTATAAACACCAGTCTCTATTTCGAAAACTGAACAAATGCCGGTGCCAAGGGTATCGGTGGGCAGTCAATGGCTGGACCCGAAGGAGAACATGCTAGTGCTGCTGTCCCTCTAACAGATGTAGATAATGGGGTCATCTGTTCATCCTACTAGTTCATCATCTGCACGTGCACTTTTAATTGAAACTTAACCTTTATATCTGATATCCCAAGTGGGCGCAGCACGGAAAACATCCCCGGAGGTGAACCTGGGTAAGACTTTTTCCCAGGTAATTCCATAAAGGGATTCTCTCTTTAATTTTATGTGGAGTTAAAAACCCAACTCTGATCCCACAAGCTTTTTCACGCCTACATTTCAGCTTCCCCTGGACAAGTTTTGGGGCGTCCACCCAGAGCCTCTTCAAAGCCTTGGCTCAGCCCAGAGTCACCTCCCAAGCTCGTTTATCGACCTTTCCCGGGGCGAAGATGCCAGTCACCACCAAAGTCTCCCAAGAAGAGAGTAAATGTTAAGTCCACCCAACTCTGACATTAGGTGACCTCTGAGCGATTCTGCAGCGCGCCTGGTAGACAAGGCGGCTTGATTAGCATGCCAAACCCGGCCTCAGCCCCCTCCCCTCCCTTTTATGAGCCCTTGTTATATGAAATCCCACAAAGGGAAACGGAAAAGCAACACACTTGCAGTTATAAACACAAGTTCCCAAGGCGCTGCCAGCTTACCGGATGTTATTTTTAGCCAACTAAAAGAGAAACATTTTTAAAAGGCCAGAGAACAAAAGTTTTCTTGTTTCCTTTCTTTCTTCTTAAACACACACACACACACACACACACACACACACAAAAAGATGGAGGCGTGTTCGTTCACAGGCCTCCTTCCCGAGTTCAACAAATTTAAAGGCAAAGGCAGCCTGAGTAGGCGAGCTCCTTCCCCCGGCAGCTCCACCACCTTCAAACAGGAATTTTAAATGTTCCTTTCGGCCTTATCTAAATTCCGGCATTTCGGATAATAAATAGCTACTCATTTACTATCATCATAAAAATTTAAACAGCCTTGAAACACTTGCTACAATCCAGAAGAAAAGATCAAACCTAAGCTCCGACGAGCCACTCCAAATAGTAAAACTATTGCCACATAGCGCATACATAAAGACACATTGTTGCCGTGAAAGCTGCGGGGTTACTGGCTTCTCCCCCCCACCCCCAAATCTACTCCAAGCCTAAGAGCCAACAACTTGCTGTTTTATCTAGTGAAAAAAGGGGCTTAGTAACCTTCGGCTATCACAACGTACCAGATTTGGTGGATTTTTTTAAAAAAAGAAAGTATCTGATTTGATTCTACGCAGAACATCTTTGTGCTCTGCGGAGAAGGGTCTTCCAACCCCTCCCCCTCCAAAAATGGCATCGAAGCAATCAAAATGGTAATGCGGGCCTGGGTCCCCTCCCCCCCACCCCTGCGAACTCCCCGACTTCGCCGGGGCCGCGCGCCGGGCCCCCCCTCCGGCGGGAATGGAAGCTTCCACTCCCGGACGGGGGCGCGCTGCCGGGGGGTGGGGGGCCGCGGCGCCGACAGAAAGGGGTTAATGCCTTCGTCCCAGGCCCGCCGTCCAGTCGGGAGCCCCCGAGCAGGCGCAGGCCCGGCGGAACAGCCATCTTTCCTCCCGGCCCCCTCCGCTCCCGCGCGCCCCCTCCCACCACTTTTCAACTTTAAAGACTCGGGAGGCCCGCGGGGCCAGCGAGTTCTCGCTCTGGGGGGCCGCCGGCGCCCCGCCAGCCTGGTCCGCGCCCCGCCGCCCCCCGGAGAGCCCCGCCGGGGAGGGGGCGCCCGCGGGGGCGGTCCGCGGTGGGGGAGGGGAGGCCGGGCGGGGGGCCCGAGCTGGCCAAGTTTGGCGCTGGCGGCCGTCGCCGCATTCCGAAGGAAGCGCGATCGATGGCAGGGGGCGCGGCGGCGGGGCGGGGGCGGGGGCGGGCCGCGGCGCAGGGGAGGGGAGGGGGCGCGCCGCCCGCGGCCGCGGAGCCCCGGGCGCGCCATTGGCTGCGCGGCTCAAAGTTCTCGGCTCGGGCGGCGGGAGGGGGCGGGGAAGGGGGAGGGGCTCCGCGGACGGCATCTGTTCCTGGTGCTGAAACCCGGAGCGCTGAGCTCAGCGCAACTAAGTCACAATGGACAACTTTTCCGCCCCCGAGGGGGCCGCCAGGGGGTCGGCGGCCGTGCCCCCCCGCCGCGGGAGCTTCCCGGGGGTCCCCATCGACCCCGAAGGGCCAGACACCAAAGTTGGGGCAGAATCGGGGGGTTCCGGGGGCGCCTTTCTTTTGTTCCTCGGGAGCTGGCGTCAGGTTCCAAGAATAAAAAGTGAAGCCGGCGAAGTGGAGGGGCGGGGGGCGCCCAGAGAAAGGGTTTTAAGACCAGGTCTGCGCCGGGGAACCCAGAAATTGCTCCCAAGTAGTTGGGCGGACAGGCTCGAATGGCCGCCACCCTCGCGCCCACTCCCACCCGGGCGGGGAGCCGAGCCCGGGGAATGTCCACGTTCCAAAAACATGTCCACCAACGCAAAATGGACGCCGGGCTGCGGGCGCCTCGGAGGTGCCCAGGTCTCTCTCGGCCACCGCGGGGCCTCGCGCTCCCCCGCCGCCAGAACCGGCTCTTTCTTTCCAGGAAGGGGGGGGGGCGGTAACTTTGAGGATTGGAGGCCGACCCCGGCGGGAGTCTACGCGAGCGGTGCCCAGGCTGGCACTTTTTAGGGTGCTGCCAAAGTGCCCGGCGACCCCTCCCCGGCCTCGCCTCGGGCGGGGGACAGGCCCCTCGCTTACTTGTTTGTCGCTGAGCGCTGCGATCCGCGGCTGCCTTTCGTGGAGCTGCTTCTCGAGGTCTCCGTTCTGCGGAAACACGGGGGTACAGGCTCAGGCCGGCGGCCTGGGATCAGGTGCGCCCGGGGCCCCGCGGCCGCAGTACCCCGCCCGCAGCGCTCCCCCAAGCCAGGCCGGCCACAGCGCGCCCCAAGTTTCCCAGGCCGCGTCCCGCACGCGCGGCGACCGGGCAGCGCCGCGCGGGGCCGCTTACCTGTGGCTGCCGCCTCATCGGGGCAGCTCGCGGGCGGGGCGGGGGCCGAGGCCACCCGGCAGCGCGCCCCGAGCCGTGCAAGTTTGCAGGCCGGGGTGCGTGTGCCAGTGAGTGTGAGTGTGAGTGTGTGCCGGGGGAGGGGGGGAGGAACAAAGAGCCAAGTAAACACGGCGAGTCCGTGTCGAGCAAAGCTCATAAATATTCAAGTCGCGTGCTAATCTCCCCAACACACACACGCGCACGCCGCACTGCCGCTCCGGCTCCGGCCGCCACGCCGCCGCTCGCCCGGGCAACGATCGCCCAAACTACTTTGGCGAACAGTGAAGGACTGCGCGGGGCTGGGGGCCGGAGGAGGAGGCTGGGAGGAGGGCGCCCCAGGCTTGTCTTCCCCGGGGAATGCATGCGAAAGGGCCCCTTCACCCCAGTACCCCCAGTCCTGCAGACCCCGCGGCGTTTGAGAGAAGACGCCAGGATCGGGTCCCACGCACCCTCGACCCCCCAAACAGTGCAGGATCGCACGGGAGACGGGTGGAGAGGAGCCCAGAGGGGCCCGGGTGCGCACACCTCCCAGCCCCGGGGCAGGCTCTCAGAGGGGCCCCGATCCCGGCACTCCAGCCCGGAGGATCCTGCGACCAGGGAGAGAGAGGACGCTGGGCTCGGGTCGCCCGAGCTCCGCTCCCCAACCCACTCCGTCCCCCTCGGCCCCGGACCCCTACCTGGTGGCGCGCGAGTTCCACCGCGAGCGCCTCGGGCCGGCTCTGCAGCTCCATCCCGGCAACTTGGGCAGCACTTTGCGATCACTTTGACCCCGGCTCCCGAGAAGTTGTGGGACTCGGCGGGGACCGGACCGGACCGGGCCGGGCAAGGGCGGACCGGGCCTTCGAGGAGGGGGGCACACGAGCCCCCTCCTCCACGGCCGAACGGGAGGGGGCGGGCGAAGGGGAAGAAAGGCGGCCGGGCGCCCCAACTCTTCAGGCTGCCCGGCAACTTGCGCGGGGTCCCCGGGCTGCCGGCGCGGCCCGGCGCATGGCCCCCCGGGCGCCGGGAGCCCCCCGCGCGCCCCGCCACCGCCCGCGCCCGCCGCCCGCCGGCAGGGACTATATTTCCTCCGGCGCGCGCGCCTGGATCTCGCTGGGCCTCGGCAAAGTTGTGCCTCGGCACGATGCTAATTCGGCAGTGCCCGGATGGAGCGGGCCGGGGCGGCAGGGGGCGGGGCCGGGGCTCGCCGCCCGCCCCGCCCCCGCCCCTCCCGCGCGTGCGCACTGCCTCCCCGCCGCGGCCCGGCGCCCCGAGCGGAGAACAAAAGTGGCGGAGAAGAGGGGCTCAAACTCCGACCGAGCTCCAAGAGTGGGGAGCCCGCGATGTCCCCCTTTCCGTCCTCAGCCGGACCTGGGGAAAGAGGGGCGCCCCATCCCCCTCCGCTGGGGCGCACTGCCTAACTCCAGGGCTAAAGAGACTTTCAGATGGGAGGGGGAAATGCCTTTTTTTTTTTATTTCTTTTCTCTCAGCGCTCACGGCGTCTTCTTTTCCCCTTCTCCCTCTTCCTCTCCTCCCTCCCCAGCTTCATTTAAATGGTCTTCCATCCCCTCCGTTTCCCTGAACTGTGACTTAGGAGACTAATTGAGTCCAGTCTCCAGATTCCCCCACCGCCTGATGGCCACCGCGTTGTTTAAACAGTATGAAAATTGATCTCTTGACTGTTCCTTTAATTTTTTTTACACTCACAATTAAACCCTCAACAGATGTCACTGGACTTTTTAAGACCGTTGTTAAAAATCGTAAACATGCCGGGTCAATGTAACATAAAACAATTGTAACTACAGCTGCGAAGATCGCATTTCAAAACTCCCAGCCCTGCAGCCGGGAGGTTAATGTCTCCGAGTCAATATTACCATCGTGGAGTGACTGTCACCATCAATTAATGTCGGAATGCTTTGTGCCCTGTTGGTAGCTCACTGGCATTCTGGAAAGACGCTGGGGAGAAAGGATACAATCGTATTTCAAAGTAAATGTTTAAATTGATACATCGTTATAACTTCATATTGCTCCTGAGCTCAAAAAATACTCAGGCACACACTATCAGCAAATGCACCTTTGGACAAATGCCAACACATCACACATTTCTTCTGTTGTCAGCAGAAATAAAAATTCCTTTTTTTATTTTTTCCAGGCCAAGTCCCAGATGTTGTTCTGGCCTCTGTTAGGACATTTGCCACAAATGACTTACAGGTTGTCCTCAGAATGTGGAGGGCACCCCATCCCTTAACCCAGCGCCCAGCCTTCAGGAAGTGCTCAGTGTACTTCGTAATCAGATGCAAAACTAGTCCATGTTCTAAGTGGCCTGGCTCCAACCAGGGACCAGCAGCGTTGACCAAATACAAAATAAAAAGGCTAACACCGGGTGCCTGAAGAAGACCCTGGCTCCTCCCACTTCAGGGTTCAACCCAACTCAGCATAGTATCTTCCCCTACCTTTTTCAAGATCTCAGCAACCTAATGAGACCCTGTTTCAAAATACAAAATGAATAAAAAGCACTGGGGACCTCTGCAGACCTGTAAGGGGTCACTGCTGGACAGAAACAGGACAGAAAAGATGATGGGACCAGACCCCCAGGCCCCGAGGACCTCCAAGACCCCCCTGAGGTTGTAGATGTGTTCTGTGAGCAGGGGAAACCTGCCCAAGGTTTCTGCACCGGCTTGTGAGCCGTGATCAGATCTCCGCTCTGAGGTTACAGGGTGATGATGTGAAGGACACAGGAGAGATTGAGATGGAGTGGGGTGGGGGGCAGGATCTGTGAGGGAGGTCCTGTCCTGGGGGGGAGATACAGGCAGGTGCAGGTTCCTGGGCCAGCCCAGCCCGGCACAGAGGAAGTGGGGAGGGCGGCGGGGGGGGGGGGCTCAAGCGAGTGAGCAAGTTCTCAGCGGAGTACAATCTGACCCTGTTTTCACTACACATGTCGTTTGCTACGGGCCTTCTCACTCCCCTCTGATGAAGACATCCTTTGAATCATTTGGTACAATTATCCCCACTCTACAGATGAGCAGACTGAGGCCCAGCGTGCTTCCACAGGCCACAGACAGGGAGGCCACACACATCAAGGTGGGGCTGCAGGGGCTGCAGGGGCTAGAGGTGGAAATTGCCCTCCCGTTTTGCCTGACTCAGAGCCTGCCTTCTTCCATCTCTCAGCTTTGTCTCTCTGCGCCGTTGGTCTACAGCAGTGGCCGCCGTCACAATAAGCGCCGTGTGGGGCCTGGGACAATGGTCAGGTCCCACGGAGTCAAGCCATGGGGTCCCCAGTCTCCACAATGAAGCTGCAGCATGGTGCATTTCTAGGTCATCCTGTCCTCTCTCAGGCCCCGTGTCACAGGCAGCCCTAGTCTTACTGCGTGTAATGGGAAATGTAAACTGGGCACAGTGGGGCACACCTGTAATCCCAGTGCTTAAGAGGTTGAGGCAGGAGGATCTCAGGTTGGAGACCAGCCTCTGCAATTTAGTGAGACCCTCAGCAGCTTAGCAAGACCCTGTTTCAAAACAAAAATTCAAATAGGGCTGGGGGCTCAGAGGTAGAACGCCCCTGGGTTCAATCCCAGTACCAAAAAAAAAGGGGGGGGAAGTATCTGGTCTTCATCCCTGGTTCTTCACACAGAGCTCCCCAAATCTTGACATTTCCTGATGGGGGTGACTTTTGTTATTCATAAGGAGCCCTTCGGCCACCTCTGAGTTACCTTAGTAGGGTAACAGGAAGGGGAGGAGCCTCGGTGCCTGGGATGGGGCCGGTCACCAGAGAGGGAGACCTGCGGTCCAGCGACCCTGGGTGTCCACCTCTAAGCCCCGCAGTGGGTAGCGCCCTCAGCACAACAGGGAGGGCACAGTGGACGTTCTGAGGGTGCTGGCCCAAGCCAAGGCTCCTGGCCACTTATGGGGGGAGGACAGGATAGAGGCTGATAACCACTGAGCAGCTGTCCCCACGCATGCCTGCCCGGGCTGGCCAGCTCTTTCCCCACGTCAGTACTTGATAAACTCTCCCCTCATGCCGCCCAACAGGATGCTGTTACAATTACTTACTTTTTCTAAAGGACTTTCAAAAAGCCCGGAGGAGCGTGTCCCACATCACTCTGTTCTGCCTGATTGCAAAGTTCCAGACGTTTCCCCAGCCCCACCCACCTCCCCTTCTGTTTGGCTTATCTGTCCTGGTGTTATTACAAGCTCAGGGTCAAAAAGCCTCTGAGGGGATTTTCTTTTCCCAAATATTTTCTTACCTCCCCTATTAACAACAGTGCAGTTTTAAAAGGCAGAAACAAGCCGGGCGTGGTGGCGCACACTTGTCATCCCAGTACTTGGGAGGCTGAGACCCGAGGATCCGGGTTTGCAGCTAGCCTCAGCTACTTAGTGAGGCCCTCTGCAACTTCATGAGACCCAGTTTCAAAATAAAGTATAAAAAATAGGGCCGGGGGTGTAGCTCAGAGGTAGAATGCCCCTGGGTTCAATCCCCAATACCGCAAAAAAAAAAAAAAACCCGCCCAGTGTCCCCCCTCTGGGACACAAGTCCTACCTCCTAAAACTTACAGTTTCAGTCTGAGAGATTAGACACAGTTATGAATATGAAGATAAAAATAGTAATAACGCCGGGCATAGTGGCATAAACCTGTAATCCCAGTACTTGGGAGGCTGAGACAGGAGGATTGCAGGTTGAAGGCTAGTGTGTGGAAACTTATCGAGACCCTGTTTCAAAATTTTTTTTAAAAATTCTTTTTTTAAAAAAAGCCCAGCCCTCACTCCACCTGAGAATGTTTTGTCCCAAAGCTGCTATTCTTAGCAGAACCATCCAAATTGGTACCTTCCCGCCCACATATAATAGATTCCAAATCAGCATTCATTTCCCCTGTGAGTGAGTCACTGTGTTGCACATGTATGTAGGATGCCCTTTAAAACGAGAGAAAGAATTCCCCCCGGAACACACTAGGTAAGCCCTTACCCCTCTCCCCTGTTCATCTGGAACCCCTCGGAGCCGCAGGTGGAACTGGCGTGTCGAGCAGTTCCTGGAGGAGCTCCCAGGCTGCAGGGAACAGCAGGTCTCAGCCTCTCTCTCAAGAGCGGGTCCAGAACCGATGCTGTCCAGAGATACAAAGCGGGGTTGCAGAGGCCCACAGGGAGCCCCGTTGACACCGGCAGCTTCACCCTCCTCATCCCACTGGGCCCACGATGACCAGGGCAGGGGTGGGGGGGTGTTGCTTTCATCTTAGAATGCATCCAGGGAAACTGAGGCTCAGGGTGGCCTGGTTACTCACAAGGCTCTTAGTTGGTGGGTGTCAGCAAGGACCTAGATCCTGGGGATGTGGGCTTGAGTCAGGACCCAAGGCTTTGGGATTGAAGATGTGGGAGCAGGGCTGCTCTGCACGAGGGGCGCGGGGGGCCTGGTGTGGGGGCTCGAGTGCGTGGGAGGGCTGGGGCCAGGGATGCCTGGAGAGGGGCAGTGGGGACTCAGTGGGGACTGAAGGTGAAGACACCGATCCCCAGGTTCATTCAAGAGAGAGAACCAAGAAGTGGGGAAAGAAAGAGAGAGAGACAGAGAGACAGAGAGACAGAGAGAGAGAGAGACAGAGAGAGACAGAGACAGAGACAGAGAGAGACACAGAGAGAGAGAGAGAGAGAGAGAGAGAGAGAGAGAGAGAGAGAGAGAAGAAAGTTGGGGTAGATTATTCACTCAGATTCAGAACTCTATTTTTTCTTTTTGGTACTGGAGATTGAATCCAAGGTCATTCTACATCTGAGCTACACCCCCAGCCCTTTTTACTTTTTATTTTGAAACAGGGTCTTGCTAAGTTGCTGAGGGTCTTGCTAAGTTGCAGAGTCTGGCCTCGAATCTGTGATCCTTTTGTCTCAGCCTCCCAAGTACTGGGATTACAGGCTTCCGCCACTGCATTCAGCTCTATTTTTTTTCATATTTCATTGAAAACTTTCAAGGACTTTTGAAAAAAAATCCCTTTTACTCCCTACCTGTTTTAGTTAACTGGATGCTAGAGCAGCTGAACAGAACCATGTCCGACTCTGTTTCCCTCCCCCCACTTCCCTGCTTCCTGTCTGAGCATACAGATTCCAAACTAAATAGCATGGATTAAGCCCCTGCCACACGCCAGGTGCCACGGTAGGTGTCTTAAGTCATTACCACCACCACCATCATCATCTGACTAATGTCGACTAAATGAAGGCAAGTTAAATGCCAGCCACGGCGCTAAGGGCTTGCTGTGTCGTCTCATTTTAACCCTTCACAAAATGCTACAAGGTATGCATCATTAAGCCCATTGTATAGATGAGAAAACGGAGGCCAGTGTATGCTGGCTAAGGGAACCCAGCTAGAAAGTAGTGGTTTCCCTCCTGAGCCTAACACAGACCCCCGCCATGGGCTGTCCTACCCTCATGTCCAAGCTAAGATGGGCTTCCAAGAAAACACCCAGCCGACACTAGCCAGAGGGTGGCCTGCTGTGGCCTGGGGACAACATTCCGGGTGGGAAGCTGGGGTCTGGTCTTGTGGCTCCAGCTGTATCACCCGCTAAGGAGGACAGAGGCAAAAATCTTCCAGCCACCACATGGTAGCCACTAGTGAGAATAGTACTTAAGGAGTTATGAGTTATTATTAGCATTTATAATAATAAAATGAAGATCATTATTGTAATAATGAGAGGTGCCACTAACAAGTGCTAATTGCAACAATTAGTTCTGATTTATTGGTGAGTTAGATAATGGCTCAAGACTTGTAAGTTGGGAAGGGATTCAAAGGTAATGTGAGGTTCAGAACATCTGCCTGAGACCAGGGGCCAGAGAAGAATTTCAAAACAGTCACCTCCCCAAGGATAGTCCCCTGGGGTACCTGCAGATATGTCAGAGCTCCTAAAAATGCAAAAAACAAAAAAAAATATATGTCAGAGCTCCTAAAAATGCAAAAAAATATATGTCAGAGCTCCTAAAAATGCAAAAAATAAAGAACAATGACAAAAAGACACCTTGGAGCCGGGCATGGTGGCACATGCTTGTAATCCCAATACGCAGGAGGCTGAGACAGGGGGTCGCAGGTTCAAGGCCAGCCTCAGCAACTTAGTGAAACCACCTCAGCAACTTAGCAAGACCCTGCTTCAAAATAAAATGGGGCTGGGGTGTAGTTCACAGATAGAATGCCCTGGGTTCAATCCTCAGTACCACAAAAAATTAAATTAAATTTAAAAAGAAGAAAAGAGATCAGATATCTATTTATCTTTGTCTCTCTCCATTTACACTGGAACAGTTACAGGAGTGCACAGGGAGAAAGGGGCTGTCTATCTTAGAGGCCACAGAAGAAGCTGATCTTGATAGTGTTTGGCCTTCGACTTCCAGCTCCCAGGGACTCTGAGAACTTCAACTTCTAGCCGGGCGTGGTGGCGCACACTTGTAATCCCAGTACTTGGGAAGCTGAGACCAGAGAATCTGGGTTCGTGGCCAGCCTCAGCTACTTAGTGAGACCCTCCACAACTTAGTGAGACCCTGTTTCAAAATAAAGATTAAAAAATAGGGCTGGAGGTGTAGCCCGGAGGTAGAATGCCCCTGGGTTCAATCCTCGGTACCACCAAAAAAAGAGAGAGAGAGAGAGAGAACTTCAACTTCTGCCCGTCAAGCCCCCCAGTCTGAGGTGTTTTGTTATAGCAACCCGAACAGGCTTATACATCCCACATTTGCACGTTTGAATGAGGACAGCAAGGCCCAGAGAGGCTCCGAGGTCCACGGATGCTCAGCAGCAGGTGGGGCCAGGCTGGCCAGCTCCCAGGCCCCCTGCCCTCATCCCTGGATAAGAGAAGAAGGCAAGTGAGTAGCACCCTGCCCTGGAGGCCCCCACCCCGCTCCGTGGCCCACGTGCCCGTGCTGGGTCTAAGTATGGTCTCAGTTCTGTCTGCCCTGCTGTCTGCAGCACCCTCTGGTTCCTCAGTGACTTTCCAGACCCCACGCCCCATCCTGCTTTGGGCTGATGACTCCCACTGTGACGAGCTCTGCCCTCTCTGGGCCCCACAGTGGTCAGTTTGCTTCCCCTGTCCTGTACCACTGCCACCTGGGTGCACATGTGTCTGTCTGCCAACCTCTTCCGCCACAGACAAGATTGGACGTGTTCAGTGTGGAATGCCTGTAGAAAGTTCCCTGGGGTTGAGTACAATGCCCTGCCCCCATCGTGTCCCTGCAGAGCTCAGCCTGGGTCCCTGTGTATGGGTCACCCCCAGGCCTGTTGGCCTGGACTGAGTCAACGGTCGGGGTTGCAGGAGGAGTCCTGGGCGTGGGCACATTTGCAGCGCTGAGCTCGGAGCGGACACCGGCTTTTATATATAGAAGTCCCGAGGGGTAAAAATATGTCTGAGAAGAACACACAGCAGATGGACTAGAAATACTTTTTTTCCCTCGTCGGGTGACCAAGGTGACTGCACTGAACCAAGTCACTTGGCCACCCAGAAGCAGAAGCCAAATTTAACTGAAACAACCCACCCGCCACCCAGGCCCCCAGCCGCACCCACACCCATCCCACTCTGGACTTTCTCTGCTGTGTGGATCTTTCGGGGTGGTTTGTAAATTAGTTTGCAATATGTGCCAAATAGGTATCCTTCAGTATACAGCAGGCATTCAATAAGCGCTGTTCCATGGTTGATGGTGAGCAGAGGCCTACTGGGAGAAGTACAGAGGGAGGAGCCTGGAAGCTGCCTTCAGGTGCATATTACCTGCCCTCAGTCACCCATGCCTGGGTCTCCAACGTTCCTGCACTGAGGAAGTGTCCACCTGTGAGACAAAGAAAACTGTCCATGTATCCAGAGGGGCAGGGACCAGGGACTCTTCTCTCAGTCCCCTGCATATGAGTGCGCACACACACACACACACACACACACACACACACACATACACACACACACACCCTGACTCAAAGTTAAAAGAGATGGCAAAGTTCATTGTACTCATTCCACTACCCTATACATAAAGAAAGGATGGTTCAGAGAACTTAGATTACACCTCCAGGCCATAGCAGGAGGACTTGAGCCTCAATGCCATTCTCTTTTCCCTGGATGGAGAGCAGCTATGAGACATGCAAGGCAGCTATGAGACATGCTCCCAAGGCAGACATGAGCAATCGATCACAGCTCTCATCCTGGCCAAGCCTGAACTCTGCCTGCAGATCCTTCTCCACACAGCTTTCCAGGTGGCTGCTACCAACTGGTCAGCTTGGACTGGTCCCCCTCGCCTCCCCAGCTGTCCCCAGGAGCATGTGTTGCCCCCTTGAGAGATGTGCACCAGAGACTTCAGGAGAGAACCAGCCAGGCGGGCTTTCTAGCAGTGGGCATGCAGGCCCATTCTGGGATCCCACCTCCCTTGTTGAGGGTTCCCCAGACCAGTGGCTTTTATACTCTTTTGACCTTGACCTACAGTAAGAAACAGACTGTGCACAGTAACCCAGGAGCCATACACGCGCCATCCATGCCGCTCAATCTGTCTTGTGGGAAACGCTGTGCATTCTCACAGTTTCTTTCTGTCTTTCTTTTTCTTTCTTTCCTTCCTTCCTTCCTTCCTTCCTTCCTTCCTTCCTTCCTTCGTCTTTTTTTTCCTTTTGTACTGGGGATTAAACCCAGGGGTGTTCTACCTCTGAGCTACAACCCCAACCCTTTTTTCAAATTTAATTTAATTCAATTTTTAATTTTTTGGTACTGGGGATTGAACCCAGGGGCATTCTACCTCGGAGCTACACCCCAGCCTATTTATTTTTTATTTTGAAACAGGATCTTGCTAAGCTGCTGAGAGTCTCTTGCTAAGTTTCCCAGGGTCTTGCTAAGTAGCTGAGGCTGGCCTCAATCCTTCAATTCTCCTGTCTCAGCTTCCCAAATTCTGGGATTACAGGCATGCACTACCATGCCTGACTTTAAATCTTTGTTTCTTTTTTTTTTTTTTTTGGTGTGTGTGTGTTACTGGAGATTAAATCCAGGGGCATTCTACCTCTGAGCTACACCCCCAGTCCTTTTATATTTTTTATTTTGAAAGGGGGTCTGGCTAATTTGCTAAGGCGGGCCTTGAACCTGCGATCCTCCTGTCTGGGCCTCACAGCCGTGCCCCACAGCCCCTGGCTTATCCTATTTGTCGTGTTAGTTCACCACTACATTGACTTCATGCCCCACACATGGAATCAGTTTCTCTCCCCACGTGAAACTGTGGTGTGAAGTCATGACTTTCGATGGTCTCCCATCTTCGTGTCTCCATGCTCTTGGACTCCTCTTTCCACCAAAGTGCCCCATTTCTTCAAAGTTCTACCTCCAACAATGAGACAAGGGGAGGTGCAGAATTAACCCCTTTAACCACGGAACATCCGCCATGGTGTAGCCTCTGCCCCAGGAGAGTGAGTGTTGCATAAGCGATCCACTCACTAAGATAGGACAGGAAAAGGACAGGGCCTGTGGCCACTTGGACTTTGAGAATGTCCCAAGTGATTCCCATCCTCAACTTCTGATGGAGAACCACGGATCTCTTCTAGCTTCTTAGTATCGAAATTGAGGAAACCAGCCGGGAGTGGTGGTAATCAGTAATCCCAGTACTTGAGAGTACTGGGATTAATCAGTAATCCCAGTAATCCCAGTACTTGAGAGGCTGAGACAGGAGGATCACAAGTTCGAGGTCAGCCTCAGCAACTTAGCAAGACACTCAACAACCTAGTGAGACCCTGTTTCAAAACAAAATCCATTGGCCAATGATCCCAGGGATCCAGAGGCCACCCTGGAACTCTTCAAAGTCACAATGAAAGACGCCCAAAGCTCTTGGGGACCATTCTCCTCAGCGTTGTCCTGCGAGAGGCCCCAGGAGGTGGAGATGGGTAGGGTGTGGCACAAGCTGAGACGCCTGGGCTACCAGAAGCTGGAAGGGGCAGGAAGGACCCCGCCCTCTCCTCAATTGCAGGTATGTGGCCTCTGGAACTCGAAGAGAATACATTTCTGTTGTTCTACGCCACTGAGTTTGTGGTAATTATAAGGCTGACCTTGCAAACCAGTGCACACCTGCAGCAAGAACTCAGGTGCTCTGAAGGAAGTCAGGCGCCATCGTGGGATTCATGGAATCCTGCTTATTGGACTCCCATCAGGTGCCAGGGGCTGTACCAGTGACTTACCCAGGATCTCTCTAAAGGTGACACCGGCAGCCGGGCAGGTGTGGCTCATACTCCAAATGTGCACAAAAATTAAGCGATTTACTTGCCCAAGGCCAAAAGCTAGTGCATGTACCGCCAGGACTTGAAATGCCCCCCACTCCCTCCCTAGGACTCCGTGATGGGCGAGGGGAGGGCAGGTCTTTCCCAGGAGGAGGGGGTCCTGGCTCCCAGCATGCGGGTGGCATTGCTAAGCCAGACATGGAGGCAAACTCTGAGATTTGTGCTCAAAATTTGAGGAGGAACCCCAAAGAACAAAATAGCATATTCCAAAAGGAAAATCATATTACCAGGTTGTAGGGACTTTTTTTGTCTTTTTCCCCTTTACTCAAGATGAACAAGTGTGCAGATATTCTCTATATTTAGTAGACAGGGAGAGACTTGTGTTTATTAAAAGAAATGAGAGCAGAGGTGTGGGGTAGTTCAGTTATTTAAAGTCCTGCTTCAACTTGGCGTCTGTGCGACATCAGGGCGTGGGATAGCACACACTCAGGAAGAGGAGGACCACGGTGCCGGGACAGGTCTGCTGATGCCCGGGACAGGTCCACTGACACCCAGGACAGGTCCACTGATGCTCAGCCACGCAGAGCAGCCGGTGTCGTGGAGTTGGCGATCGCAAGGAAGTGTGGACGGCCATCAAGTAGAGGCAGGTAATGAGGAATCCTAGAAGAACCTCAGACAGAAGAGTCGCAGAAGGAGGCCAGGGTCCAAGGGCCACAAAGCAGAACCGAGTCTTTAAAATGGTGTCTGTAGGCCGGGCGTGTTGGCGCACGCTTGTAATCCCAGTACTTTGGGAGGCGGAGACCAGAGGTTCCGGGTTAGTGGCCAGCCTAAGCGCTCTCTCTCTCTCTCTCTCTCTCTCTCTCTCTCTCCCTGTCTCTCTCTCTCTCTTTCTACTTAGTGAGGCCCTCCGCAACTTTGTGAGACCCGGTTTCAAAATAAAGTATAAAAAATAGGGCCGGGGGTGTAGCACGGAGGTAGAACGCCTCTGGGTTCAATCCCTGGTACCGCAAAAAAAAAATGGTGTCTGTGCCTGACCCTTTGGGAAGGGAGGGCACAGCCCGGCAGATGTCTCCTCCAGTACCAGCAAGTGGGTCTGGCAATGCCTCCCCTTCAGGGGCGCTTTTATACTTAACTAAGATTTTTAACAACCTTATTGTTTCTTTTTTTTTTTTTTTGGCAGTACCAGGGATTGAACCCAGGGGCATTCTACCTCCGGGCTACACCCCCAGCCCT